>CAJNYU010001690.1:0-86668 GCA_905331475.1 Rotaria socialis | reverse complement strand
AAAAACTTGATTCCTATTGGTTCCAGATCCATCAACACTACTTTTTTTCCTTCTTTTCAAGAGGCGTCCTTCTTCATCCTTCTTTTTACCAAAATTCCTTCTTTTCCTTCTTTTTTTCTATTTCATGCAAGATGACCGTATACATACTTCACAACAGAGATACTACACTTCAGAGAAATAATATTCATATATCAGAAAAACCACACAATGAAACAATCATAATTCTAGAGCGTATATTTATTATTAGTTATTTATTTTCAAATTTTTATATCTACAAATTTACAAATCTACAGATGCAAAAAATTATAAGCTCACGAATTTCATTTTCTTTTTGTACCATTTTTTCAATTTCTTTCTAAGTTGACTCATTTGATCACTGTTATTGCTGAGTTTTGTTTTCAAAACATCCAATTCAATATTGCATACAGTACATATGAACGTACTCTTTTCTTTACCCTGACGTAACCAAACGGAGCATGGTTTGCCCGTCGAGTCAGCTCTTTGTAGCCAATTTGATGAAAAACTAGTGTATTTCGGCATCTAACGTCTCTAATTTTTATCAAATGTTGAATATTTTGCACTATTTTTACGAAACATGCACTCTCATCAGGGTTACCAAATCTCCTGTTTTGACCAGGAATCTCCTGATTTTCCAACTTCTCTCCTGACAAAAAATCTCCTGATTTCACGAGCTAATTTTTATGTTTTCTCCTGGTTTCTCCTGATTTTTTTATGTGCCGATCAGCTACATTTAGAACTCATAGCACTTTTAAAGAGAAAAAAACGAATCTATAGAAGCGTTAAACACATATATAAGAGACAATAAGGAAGGATATTGCCTGTTGTTTTTCTCTAATCAAAATTGATTTTCAGTCAAATAAACAATTTTATAGCATTTTTTGTAGAAATCGATATAGCTATCAAAGAAATATCTTTATTTTAAATGTTTTCTCCGCCAATAGCTGATCTTATTGAGATATCAAATTCATTAGATGATGATGATTTTTCCTTACAAGTTGATCCATTAGCTGCGAAAGAAAGTGTTACTGTTGCACCAAGAACTACCGCAGCTGCAGCATCTACTAATTAGGGGTGACACTTCAGCTTTAAAACGCTTTAAAAAAGTATTAAAGCTTAAATTGTTACTTCAACCTTTAAAATTAAAGTTAAAGTGGTATCTTAAATACTTTAATACTTTATTATTAGAGTTGAGATACTTTAACTTTAATTTTAAAGTTTAAAGTTGCAGTTAAAACCAACAGACAATTGATCATGAAGAGCTAAAAATTATTTTTCACTTTAACTCTAATTTTTTAAAGTTAAAGCGTTAAGTGTTTTGCTTTAATTAAAGTTTAAGGTGTTTTGCTTTAACTTTAACATTTAAAGTACTACCCAGGTGAAACACGCCCGGCCGTAAACGGCCGCTTTTGGCCGTTTGTAATTGTATACGACACGATGCATATACGACCGTATTACGGTACCAACCATACAACTGTTAAGTTTATTTGATACCAACAACACTTACGATCTCCAACTTATGTTCAGATTTATTTTATCTTTTATCAGTTAATTATAAAGAAACCAAACATACTGATGAACCTAAAGACAAGGGTAGATAAGGTCGTTTTCTCATCCCAGAATATTTCGATTTTTTGTATTAAAATAAAGTAAACGGGCACTGACAAGAATATTGCAAGGATTTATTGCGTGAGGGTGTGGGGGTGTCTAAAAAGAAGGCAGACGCCCACACCCACACCCTAGTTTGTTTGTGATTTTTTTCTGAATAAAATTCAGATCATTGCAATTGAGTATAGCATAGTAGAAACTATCTGATGATGATCCTGAACGAAGGTCGAAATCTGGATCATTGTATGCTTGACACCCACGGTTATAATTTTTAGTAAGGAGGAGGAAATAATCTGTTGCAAAACATACAGTTCGATAGTTAAATGAGTGCTCCACCTGACTATATAAAAACGAAACAAATTCAGTTGTGCCTGATCTGTCCGGTAAGCTTTTAATTACAATGAGTACGACAATCGAAATAGCGTGCAGGAAAAATATTTTTTTTACTACTTCCTGAAATTTTCTCGAATTGCTGACCAAATTGACAAATAAATCAAATTAAAAATATATAGTTCGATGGAGTAATCAACGCTTTATCTAGTCATATAAAAGTAAAGAACGTCTCACGTTTTAAATAAGCATAATAGACCGGAAGAAAACTGTCAAAAATTACGCAACCAAGTTGTATTGTTAGAATTTCAGTTACTCATCGGCCAATGGCTTTATTTTATTCGATGTTTTATGTGGAACAGGCACCGATGCCACCGATGTGGGTCGACGAACAAGTCTATGCAGAACACTTTCGGGTTGCATTTCGTCGATAATGAGAACATGTCGAATGGCACTCCGTTCTTTCTCCTGAGCTACTAGACGCTGCTTGCTGTGACCTCAGGTTAGCCACGTTTCAGTAAGTTCAGCTAGGATACTTGCTCCTGCTCAAGTCACAAGAATAAGGCTCAAAATCAAGGGAAACCAGTTCAACTCGAATATCTCTAGGATACCGGATATTATGTAAACACCAAAACTTATTTCGAGCAACCAGCTTGCATATCTAAAGAACCATATTCGGGATTGCACCTGCATCCATCTGTTATCTTCACGATGCATTTTCATTAAGGTCTTATGTAATAAAAATGCCTCTTTGCTTATTAGAAACTTCAGTCCCATCCACCAGGAAATTATATTTGTTACGGTATCTATTATATTTTCTGTTTTAAAGACATATGAAGTGCATACACCAGTACAGAATTGTTCAGAAACCAGATAGACAGGATCTAGAAGGGACAGATTCCCTAATTGTGGTGTTTGACCCCACGAGAATAAAGAAAGGAAACGCGAATAACCAACCGACTTTAAAATTTATCTTGAGGGTGTAGGTGTCTGAGTGTTTATGATTCTGCATGCCAGTCATATTTTAACACCACACCAACGCCCTCAAGACCTCTCTTTTGAATGGGTGAAATCGGAGCTCGCTATCTGCTTCCCACCGACAGTGTTTCGGAAAACGATAGGGTCCGTTGAATTTTCGAATAGATAGTACCAGATGTCCCAAAAGTCCGCGAAAAAACAAAATGTAAATAACTATTCAACAGCTGGATAGATTTTTATGAACTTTCCAGCGTTTCATAGAATGTTCTCTAAAGTTTTATGTCATATAAATTCATATGCAATCCAGCAGCGTTCAGACTTCCAAAAAAGGAAATTTTGGAAGTTTTGGAAATTTCAAGTACTTGTGTTCTAAATTGTTTGGTACTTCCCAAAATTATACAATTTCCGAAATTTCTGAAATTTCCAAAATTCTGTACAAAGCGAAATTTCCGAAATTACAGAAGATTCCGAAATTTCTAAACTTTCAAATATTTTCAAAAAATTTTCATTTGCTTTGCTATGTAGTAATCGAGTTGATGGAAGCTTCGGAAATTTCTGTAATTTCCTTTTTCGGAAATCGGAACATACCTCAGAATTTTTAGACTTCAAAATTAGCTATGGAATTCGATAGAGCATACAAAATGAGGCATACATCCAAATTTGTACCATTTTTGGACAAAGCATTCTTTCGATTTCGGAGACCCAACTTTTTTGAGGTTCCCGAAAACGTGTAAAAAAAGATTTTTTGGCGAAGTTTTCAATCGAACTTTTTTAACTCAAAAAAGTAATCAATACAACAATTGTCCTATACCATTCGGTAGCGCCGAATTCACTCTGCAAAATGCTATATTTTGTTTATCTCGTCATGCTATCTATTATTCCTAAGAAGTCTTGCATCATCATAGAGTATCTAGATTTTAGGCCGATTTTTACATGGGTTTTCAGCAAGTTTTACCCTCTATCAGCTTTACTTTTGCAGATGCCTGGCGGGGGAATGCTCGCACTTCTACAGGGACCTCCTGCTTTTTACAGTCGTAGGAGACGACCCTGAGCTGCCGGTAACCAACAGTCTGATTCTCGACTAGCAACCTGCCAGTTGGATGTTAAGTGAAACTTGTGTGTGATTCCGGGGTGAAATTCGTAAATGATTATATAATGATTTATTCTGATGTACCAAGTGAAAATAAAACCAGAAGAGCATACAGTGTAGCGATCTGTCTTGACCCTATTGCCACAAAGGTAAGGAAAGATTCAGGGTCTGAATGGGAAGTAGTTAGTGTGCGAATTATCAAAATTAGATTGAAGTGCACACCAATTAACATTACGGTATTATCTGTTTATTCTCTAGTTTATCCATCGACGAAACAAATGGTAAATGACGCTGATAAATTTATTCTGATCTACAAGATACCATAAACAACGTGTCTCTAAATGATATGCTTATCACCATGCGTGATTTAAATGCCAGAGTGGGCGGAAATCAACAATAACTGGCGGGTGTGGGTGTGGGCGGGGTTTTGACTATTTCTTACTACACCCACATTTCACACCGTAATTTTTTTTAAATTCTATTTTGTAGAAAATCGACTTTAAATAAGCTACAGCATTTTCAAACTTTTATGATTTATCCATGGAATTTCTATTATTTAGAAAATGCTTGATTTTCCAAACAATAGAAAGCCAATTTAATTTACTGTGTAAAATCCAAACTTGAATATTAATATTTTATTTTCAAGAAAGTAGGAATTCATCACTGAATTCATATAGGCATTCCTAGAATATCCTGTGGGAATTCATATAGACATTCTATTTTTTACAGTGCACACTTACACCCACTCCCTGAAGGTTTTGCAGGGAAAAGGCTCTTCCCGTGTGTCCAGAGGAAAAACCTTTAAAAGTTTCATAGAACTGAAACATCATTTTTTCGAGTATTTGGATGCATTTGCAAGCTTTTCCAGATCTGCGGACCCTTTTTCGGGGGTTCAGGCAAGAGTCTTTTTTTTAGAATGCAGTGCTGGGCCATTCACAGTCGATGTAGAAAATGAGAATAGAATGAGACTCGTTGATTTGTGTAAGATCAACAGCATCATCGTATCAAATACATTCTTTCAACATAAATTACTTCATCAAACCTCTTGTATGCATCCAGGCAACAAGATATGACACATGATTGATTACACGTTAGTGAACAAGAAGTTTAGATCAAGCGTTAAAGACGTTCGAATGTATACTAAAAACAAAGGTGCCAAGCTAGGGATGTGCGGTGTGCGCTTACTGAGCACCGATAGACATCGATAGTGACGCTCAGTGCACACTGATAGGTTCAGTGCCACTGATCACTGAAATATTGATCACACTGGCACCGACATCACTGGAAAACCAATGACCACTGTATCACTGATCACTGGTGTACTGATACCATCGGCGTCAGTGGTATGTTAGATACACTGACTTCACTGGCACATTGATATTGATTTCCATTGACTGTAATTCATAAGCGAAGTATCATGACATCTTCCAGATAAAATATTACAATAGTATGATTTTGTCATTGGATGAGAGACTATATCAGTTGAATAGTTTATCAAATGTATTTCTTCTATTTCTTATAGCTGCCTCTACTGAATGTTAAATTTTATTAAAAAACGAGCGAAATATTCTTTGCTTATCATTCTACGATATACACTGTATCCTACCAATCATTTTCCATCATTTGCTCTTGCTTCTTTTCCTTCCATATTCTCTGTTCGCTTCTAACGATTGTTCTACATCATTTTTTCAAGTTCTTTAGCTTTCTTAAATACCATTGGACATTATAAGCGAATGTTCTCGAGATCGTCTCTTCCATCGTCTCGTTTGATATAATTGTATTACACAGTTGGAAAAGAAACAATAAAGTGACTAGTCGTGTTTTCTTTCTACTTTGATCATTTCAGCCGTCACGTCGGACTATGTAGATGAAAAAAAAAGAAACGAAAGTGCCTGTCTTCGGTATTGTCACTGACACCGCACATCCCTATGCCAAACGGAACCTTCGAGGTTTCGTGGAGCTGTACTATACTTTTTAGGTGCCCGTGAAGCTATACGAAATCTGTACAAAGTTCGGTAAAATGCAAAGTTTTGTAATATACTTTTAAGAGTTTCGAAATTTAAAAAGGTTTCCTCGTGAGCTATTTCAAATTTCTGATTTGCAATCTGTTTTGCCATAAACCCTTTTAATTTTTGCATTCTAAAAGGTTTGTTAAAATACCTCATGAAGAGAACATATTCATGGCATATCGTAGAAAAAGCTATGTCTCTCGAAATTGCATACAACTGAACAACTACATGACTAATGATGCAATCCGCTGGTGTTTTCACAATTTGATTCAATAGGTTTTCATCAAATCTCATCGACAGATATTTGAACTCAGCCTGGAAAGCTTTTTATTGCTTTCATCGCTGTTTTCTCTCATAATATTCCAGCCGTTATGATAAAAACGTCCTACATATTTATTGGTTGTCTTTTATCGGAGTATGATTACCACAATACTAATTATATCTCTTTTTAAGATTATTATTTTGTTTTACATTGAACTAACTGTTTTAGATTAGATCTTCGATCCAGCAATTACTATATTTCAATTAATTCCCAAAAAACAATTGGTGCATCTGTGCCGATATTGATGGCGCGCTTCGATGGTTCTCCTTCATTCTCTTTCTGTTCTCTTTCAATTGTTCTAATATATATCTCTATTGTCTCTCTTCTATCTCTCTTCTATATATACGTGGGTTATGTATGAATTTGTTACACTCTGGATATGTGAAGAAGCAAATAAACATCATTGTCTAGAGTGGCGCTAAGCTACTCCACCTCTATCCAATTTGTCATTACGAAATATCAAGCCGACAGAGTCGTATATTTGTCGTTACAGCATCTATAACAACAACTATTTGATGTGCGTATCTTACTGCATTTTTTCCTCAGATCCCATTCATTTCTTTATTTAGCGCTGATTCTGGGGTGTGTGTGTGGGTATGGGCGTTTGAATCTGACTTATATGAGCCACATCCACACCTATTGACCGTAAAAGTCTTGGCGTGATTCTCGAATACTCCCATAATTGGAATATTGATAGAACTTCTCTCGGTCTTCAAAAGGAACAGTTGAATTCATTTCTCGAATGGACGTTTCTTGTTCGTTTATGATTTTCCTTTGAAAAATAATAAAAATGATGTAAAGCTGCATGGGAAGAATAAGTAGATAGAAATGTCCTGGAGGTTTGACATTGGTGAGGTGATCGTTTAATTGATACAACGAGATAGGTGCCGAAAATGACTGTGCTTGGCTTTTATCGCTGTTTAAATGGCAGACCAGAATGTCTCGTTCAAGATTGTCCGAGAATGTTTTGTTGAGAGATTTCACGAGCGGTTCAAGGCGGTTTTTGGCAAAGCTTAATATCAAGTCAATTAAACAAACGAGACAACAAAGTATTACTGTCGATATGTCAAATACTCTACTAAATACCGCAACAACGTCTGGATGAACACGGACAGCATCAGACATTGACGCCCCCATTTTTAAGATACCAACAAAGTTAGGAGTTAAATGGATAGACCGCAATTGACACTATATATTATGTTCTACGTAGAGTACCCCTGTTTACTAGTTGTAACAGGTAAAAACCGAAAGATAATACATAGAAGAATCATGTGACAAGCAGAAACACAAATGTAATGTCACGAGTGATATTTTGCCAAGATATACAGGTGAGGCTGAATCCGATGCAAACTAAGAGTACTCAAAATTTTTATTAATTTTTGAAGGATGAGTCTCCCATTTAAAGAAAATATTTCTACATAAAACATATCATCAAGGGGGAAATAGCAGACTTGAAGTAAAAAAGTACACCAAAGTACAAAAGTAACCTCAATTAACTTTAAGCACGTAGAAGGATATGGTGTTGATTGAGCGAAAAACATAATAGCGAAAGGTATTTTCAGCGAAAAACAAAGCGCGAAAATTATAATAGCGAAAAAGAATGAGCGAAAATAAATAATAGCGAAAGGGTGTGGGTGTGAAAAGTAAAATAGCGAAAACTCGAAGTTTTTTTATTAGCAAAAAGAGCGGTTGTAGAAATTAGAGACATTTTTTCTTGGTAAGATTTGATTGTTTGTTTGACGATGAATCATCATGCGGATGTGTCTGCATATATGACCGCATTTGTCGGTTTCACTCTTCTCAACGTGTTAATCTATTATATTCTTTTTTATTCGATATATATAATCGTCCGTAATTGATGTTACATAGTTCATTCATTTAGTTCATTTCACTCACCAGTGATGCTTGGCCCGAGAATACTCTCTTTTACCACTTCAAATCGAGGGAAACGAATGCTTATTTATTCAGGATATGTTTATCGACTAAAACAGTCCACAAAAAATGTTAAGTACTGGGTTTGTCAATCAAATAGTTGTGCAGCGAATGTTCATACCAATTCAAGCGATCAATTCGTTAAAGCTAATGGACAACATCAACATTTGCTCGCACCTCACATCCACACTCACACCCTTCATATATTTTATTTCTAAATCGGTAGTTTTTTATATCATTTGATGTTCATGTGTTACATTTGATGCTCATGTATTACATTTCGTTTAAATTTAAAAAACACCCTTATTTTTCATGTTAAGTTAAACTGAAGATTACTCTATTTTACACTTCTCTGTTTTACCCTTCACAATTCGCTCAAAATATGTTTTCGCTGAAAAACTTTTCGCCAAAGGATATTTTCGCTATTTTATTCGCTCAAAAATTTTCGCTCAAAATTTTTCGCTTAAACGTTTTTCGCTGATTTGCCACCATACCCGTAGAAGTAGCTCCAAGTACACTCAAAGTATCACCAAGTACATTCAAGTGCCTTTCAAGTATCATAAAGTGCTCGTAAAGTACTGGTCAAGTACCAGTCAAGTACCAGTCAAGTACCACCAAGTACCACCAAGTACCAGTCAAGTACCATAAAGTATCATCAAAGTCTTCCGAAGTACAATCAAGTACAATAAAGTATCGAGAAAATGGATGCAACGCTGACGGTTATCAATCTGCTGCGATAACCGTAGGTATGGTTACACTGTCCGTCATAGATTCAAACCAAGTTGAAAAGTTACGCAGTGCATAAAAAATTCTTAATTTGATGTTGGCTGTAAAGGAATGGTTTTCTTAAAGATTGACAAAACGGAGTCGGGGCCGACTAGGCCGATACTGAGCGCTATTGGCCTCGTAAACCTATTGCCGACCGGGAACCAAAATGAATCGGATTTTCATAACAATGGATTTCTATGAGTAATTCGAGGTGGGCTTCGAGATATGAGCTCCATTTGTCTCGAAATCCTATTGGTTGATCAGGAACCAGTAGAAATCGAAATTTTCGAAAAGTGGCTCGCCATTGGTATTTCGAGTTGTGGAGTTCGAATCTGAACGTCATTAGCTCAACGTAGTGTTGATGGATCTGGAACCAATAGGAATCAAGTTTTTAACGAAAACGTTTTTCAAGGTCTAATTTCAGACGGAGACTTCGCATTTGAGTTATATTCAGCACGAAATCCTATCGGTGAGTCAGTAGCCAATATGAATCGGGTTGTCAGGAGAACGGTTTTCTAGGGGTATCTCGAGTCGTGGAGTTGGAACATGATCCCCATATTTTTGAAAATCGAAATTTCTACTGGCTTCTGGTCGACCAATAGCATTGCGAGAAAAACAGAGCTTAGATTCGAACCAGAGATGGGCATAGGACAGGGTGGTCCTGGCGCCCTGCCCTGTAGGACAGTGTGAGATTTCCATTTTTGTCCAGTCCTGCCACCCATCAAGACAGAAAAGTTAGCAGGACAAAACAGGATAGGAAGAAGTTTCGATTTTCGTCCTGCCCTGTCTCCCGCCAGGACAAAAGAGTTAGCTGGACGAGACAGGGCAGGATAGAAAATCTTATCATGTGTTCGATCCTGACTACAGATGTGCGGGACCAGCTCCGGTCATGGTCACGGTCACCGTCCCGAACCCAGTCTCGGTACCCGTAGGCGGAGCCAGAGCCAAAAAATAGAGCTTTACCGGGACTGTGGCCGGGACCGGGACCGAAAAATCTAAAATTTTCGAAGAACCGGGACTGAAAATCAAAATTTAACCGGGTCCATGAGCGGACCCGTGACTGAACTTGAAATCTGTGTGATATTCTTAACTTACCCATTTCTAAAATTAAATTTTCCGTACATCATAAATTCAATTTATTAAGAATTTAAAACAAAGCAACTACGAGCAAAGTGATATTAATCGTCCTTTTCAATGATACTATTATAAGAAATTTTTGAAATAACAGTTGCTCCAATAGTTGTTTGATGTCGCTTATACTCAGATAATATTAAGCTGAATTCATCAACCATCAAAACTTTATAGTTAGAAACAGCCAACGAGACCGTTGGAAAAAAGCTGCCGGATCTGGACCAGAGTCAAGAAAATAGTATATTCATCCGTACTATGACCGGGACTGATAAAAAATGACCTACCGGGGCTAGGTCGAGATTGAAACAAAAAAAAACCTGGTCCCGCACATCTCTAGCCCTGACAGTCTTTTGTTGAAAATTACATTGAAAAAGTTATGAAAAAGTTTTCTAATTTGTTCTGCCGTCCGCCAGGACCGAGAAGCTAGCAGGACAGAACAGGGCAGAAAACCTTATCCTGTGCTCGTCTCTGATTTGAATTCACGGCCTCGAATTACCACTAGAAATCCATTTTTCTCAAAGCTCGATTACTATTGGTTCCTGATCAACTAATAGGATTTAGGGGCAAATGGAGCTCAGGTTCGAACTCACGGTCTCAAATTATGCGTAGAAATCCATCTTTCTCAAAACTCAATTCCTATTGGTTTTCGACCAACAATGGATTTTCAAGGCCAATGGACCTCAGATTCGACCTGCCCAGCCCCGACTTTTCTTCGTCAACCGTTATAACGTATCGATATTTTCTCCGTAACCACTTTCTTTACAGTCAACGTCAAAACAGGAAATTTTCTCAGCACTGCGCAACGCTCAACTCGATTTGAATCTATTAGGGACGGTGTAACCGTACTTATGGCTATCACCGCCATTGCATCCCTAGCTGAGAAGATCAAGCTATAACCTAGAAACTTCAAGCAGCATGGCGTTGCGTCAAGTAGCTCAAAGTACCTTCAAGTAGCTTAAAGTAGCTTAAAGTATCAGGCAAGTAGCTCAAAGTATCATTCAAGTAGCTCAAAGTAACTTGAAGTAATTTGAAGTTCAAAAGTCTGCTATTTCCCCCTTGCATATCATCGTCGGAGGAGCTTTCAGGGAACAGTTTCCAGAAGAAAAAATAGCATATACGTAATCCGCATGACCAATTTCACCTGCCCCCGTAAACGTTTGTTGGTGGGTGTGTTTCGATGTACGTCTGTGGGCGCGCTCCCCCTACACCTACCAATACCCACACCCACACCCGCACCCACACCCGCACCCTTCAGCATATTTCAACGAGAGTGCCACGAAAGACTCAGCTACATTCATACGCAGAACAGTAAAAAAAACAAGAATGAATAATCAAGTGTTTCTACGTGATTATAAGTGTTCTTTGCAAATAAATCACAAACTTATTACTCTTGTGTATTTTAGTTGCATTCGATAAACTTCTCTCCAGATTTTTATTTTTTTGTACTTTGAGTGTTTATATTTATATTAGAGAGCGTTTCGTGTCAGAAGAGAAGCAGACAACATTCAGCAATAATTTGCACATCGAACTAAGAAGCAAGATCCCTTCATGACAGATTTTTTTGATGAAACGAATTTTTAAAAGCGTGCAATCATTCGAACTCGGCGTTTGCGTTGTAAAAGTAGGCAGTAAAGCATGAAATTTAGTCGAGATTTTTTTATCGCGTGCAAAGTGGATAAAAATCAAATGATTAGAAAGAGCAAGAATGCTGAGTAAATTCTATTAATTTGCTCGAAGAGGTATTCCCAAGTATGCAGCAATATTTTTTCAAAATATTCTTCGCAGCTCTGATAGTTCAGGTGTTTCGTCTTTTTGTTCCTTAGAAAGAAGACGATTCATTAAATAATTGGAATCCCGAAACATCCTAGCTATTCAAGCTGGGAAGAGTGTTTCGAAAAATATTGCTGGAGACTTGGAAGTACCTCTTCGAGACAATCGTTGCGATTTACTCAGTTTTTTACTGTTTCTAACGATGTTCCTTTTATTCATTCCACATTAGGTCAAAAATTTCGAACCAGTTGATATGAAAGCAGGATTAAGGAGTTCAAATACTTTTTTCTCCGTCTAACGCATTACTACTCAAAAGTTTAGTTATTGCTTCATAGGTTTCATGCCGGTGATACCATCGAAAGCACTGACTTATCTTTATTATGCTTCTATCTCGAAAATATACCGCATATTGTGTTTTAGCCTTGGTTTCTAAACCAACGGCAAAAGTAAATTCACTTTTCATTTATTGTTCCCTATTTATCACTGGAAAATTTTAACAACGTAAATTTTCTATTTTTGTATGTTCATTGTATATAACGTTTCAAGTTGTGTTCTAAAGTTTCTATATTCAAAATACAAAAAATGCCACTAACGAGAAGGTCGCATACACCTTTGACATGCTTAGGTACCCCTCTTAGATAAGTTTAGGGTACTTAGAACTGTATCCAATCTTCCCCTAAGATCCTTAAGAATCAGCCCTAGATACAGTGATTATCCCTAATTACAACACTAAAATCGTTTTTCATTCTTGCACTCGCTTCTAACCTATTGGACGCTTGAGGTGAAATATTTTTGCATTTGCGTAATCTGCAGGCACCCCTCTTCCAAGTGACATATCCATGGGCTTCCGCCGAAATCTGATGGAGGAGAAATCAGCGTTCCACAATTACGACCTGCTTTTGCTATTATCAGGGGCACTTTCCCTGAGTACAACACCCAACTATATTTCGTTCCTAAGAACAACAGTCAAACGAAATTCAACAGAGAGCACACTGTTTTAAGAAAAAAAAGACTTTTATCATGTGTTCCTGTCGAAAAACATGGAAAGGTGCCTGTGACAATTTTGTAGAGCACGTTAAACTCTACCCAAATCTAAAGGTTCATGAAAAGAAATATTTCTTTCAATGAGATACAAAAATACGAAACCTGAAGAGGAGACATCTGACGTTGTTTAAAAAATAGGCGACCCTAATAACAACATATCGGCAATTTTTTGGTCTTTGTAGCAACACTACATAATTCTGATGTTAGAAATAATTTCTAGCTATTTCTTGACCCTAACAACAACACCGCAGCTATTCGTTGATCATTGTAACAACACATTATTGCAACAAGATATGATAGAATTCATCTGCTTCTTATAATAGACTATGTTCTAGTAAACATCTGTGTAAAACCACTGATATAGTAAGAATGATGTACGTAGAACATGATTAAAGGAAGTTACGCACAAATTATGGATAATGTATCAACCTTTTGTTCCATTTTTCATATACTAAGAAACGAGTTCTATCCCAGCTACTGAGCAACTACAAAGTGTATTAGTATTAGTCGGTTTGACAAGTTTCGCATTTTCTAAGATAATTCGGATGAACCCTGTTCTTATTGATGTTTTATAGCATTGAGAAAATTCGCATTTTTGGCTGGAGTCTAAGTTATGCGAATTTGGTTACAGATTCAGTGTATGTTCTTTGAAATGATTGGTAAGATGATGCCGCGATTCAAGTCTATCAATGGTTCGAGTTTCAGTTTACTTTTTCTCATCCGTTAACAGAACACTGTGAAAAAAACAAGAGTTTATGATTTTGCAACGTACAATTAACACTTTGTTCTGTTTTTCAAATATTTAACGTGCCCTTTTTATATATCATAAATAAAAAAATCGTTTATTGTCTTCATAATAATCCTTAAAAGGATTTATTATACGTTGCAAATTCAAAAATCGTTTTCCTGTTTATTGAAGTGTCAAAAATGGTGTTTTCGTGTATTAACATCCGGCAATTTTTTACAGTGAACGATATTTACAGTCTTAGTTACTTATTAATTTTGTTGCACAGCAAGCATGATGAATAGATGCGAGTACAATTTGTTTTCCAATATTTTAGATTTAGTGAAAGACTCGAAATGTCTCGACGGCGATTGGCTTTACTTTTTGGTAACGATAACTACGGAGGCGACAAACAATTAAATAGTTGTGTTAAGGATGCAAGGGACATGGCATCCAAATTAAATAGTGTAGGTTTGTATTTGCTACTAATATTATAGATGAGAGAACATTATTTTAAAACTCTTTCTATGATATTCTAGGATTCACTTGTACACAGTCCCATAATTCAGATAAACGGGGAATGGATTGTGCTTTTAGAGATTTTTGTTCCAAAATTAAGAATAACGATTGCATATTGATCTATTTCTCTGGGCATGGCATGGAACAAAGTGTAAGAAGTGTGAATAATGTATTGGGAGAATAGGAGGTACAAAAATTCTGACTGAGTTTCTTGAAAGTCTTTTGACGCTAGAAATTACCAAAAGTTCTAGTCTCCGAAAATGAAGACAACACAATTTTATTATAGCGACTTACAGACTAGTCGTAAATATCAAAGTATGTTAATATTTTCAAAAGATTCTAATTGTTTCAAAATTCTTTTGTCCGTGAAAGTCAAGATTTGACCGTAGTATTTAACAGTTGTCAAAAATTAGGGAAAAAATCGCCGTGCTGTACAGATGTTGATTATAACGTATGATGTATTCGATTTCATAACACTCATCGAATATTGTGATATTTTGCTCTTGTTGATTTTTCTTAACTAATCGTAGAAGAGATTGACGTTTGGCATCCAGAATTTGAATATAATCTTCATCTATACAAAATACGTCGGCAATTAGAAAATTATAGGAATAAATAAAGGGAAGCACTTGTTGAAAATCAATATATCTGCAACAACGAGCATTTTGAAAGAGACCTATGAATATTATGCTATTACTGCCGACTCGAAACTTTACAAATATGACAGAAAAATTCCTTCTTTTTAGGGTAAAAATTATTTAGTGCCTATTGAAAAAGTTCATGATCCAGAATTCGACTGTGTATGTCTGGATACAATGTTAAGACAGTTAAATCGATGCGGTGATAATATTTTAAATGTTGTTATTTTGGATGCGTGTCGCGCCGATAAAGACAATAATACTTGGAAAACGAAGGGTGCCAATGCAGAAGAATGTTCCGAACCAGCATATGGGAAAGCGTTAACATCTTTTGTTCGCCTGCCTACTGAATCCCAATTCGCTTTAATATTTTCGTCTGATCCTGGCACAGTCTCGTTTGGTTGTAAAGCAGGTGAAAACAGTTTCTTCACATCAGCGTTGCTGAATCATTTGGTAACGCCTAATTTAACACTTGAAGAAGTTATGCGCAACGTACAAAACGAAATATTAGAAAGGTCATCGAAACGACAAAGACCTTGGCTCAATTCATGCTTGCGGGAACCATTTTGTTTCAATGGAGGTTTGTAACTGAATCATCTTCTATCACGAGATCCTCACGACCGCCTTACAGAAATGAAAACTCGTAGGATGTGAAGTGTCTATTATGAGGCATTGCACGTAAGCCACGACCACCATTGAACAATCGATCTCACCAATTTGGCGGATATTTTCTCAGCAAATATCTACATTCGAGTTAGGAATAAGCCTAAAATTTCAGTTCAACAGGATGAGCCGTTCTCGAGATATACCACTTGAAAGTATGAGTACTGGATCAAAATCAGACGTTTTTTTATTGCAGTACTTTTCAGTAAATTTTCATCAAAAATTTTCGCCTGTAAAATAATTGAACTATCCGATATTTTTATTATTTTATCACTGGCAACTAGCGTTTTCGGGAAACTAACTTCATAGTTTGATAGTACTTAAAATGCTCTACAAATTCATATACGAACATCTTGCACTATATCCTTCTGTTAAAAATAATTCTTACACAATGAAAATATTTTTCTCGTCAAATTGTTCTATATAGAATTGTGTCTTCGTTTTTTCCAATTTCTCATCCGTATTTGAATAGAACACAAATTACTTCAAAATCAAATCCATAGCGTAATAGAGCGTGACATTCTCTATCATTTTACACACTATAAACTGAATAGTGATATATTAGAAGGCTAAAATTTGAAATTTGTAAAACTACCAGAAAAGGCAATACATAATTAAACTTCTTTATGAATGATTAATTTTTTGAAACTTTGAGAAAATGCTGCTGTTTCTAGAGTCGTTCATCCTCTTTATCTTGGCCTAATGATATGAGCAGTATTTCTATCGCTACTGTCAAGGCTCGCGCTTTCGATTTCATTAAAGCCGACTGCAGAAGGGTGTGGGTGTGGATACGAATGATATGAAGGTCCACACCCACACCCATCAGAACTGATAGAAGTTTTGAAATAATTGCTATAGAATGCTCTATCCTTTCATATAAATAAAATAGGCGTTTTGTTTTAGTTCAATCGCCATCATCACCTGGGACGCGCCCTCCTCTTGCTCCCCGTAAGTATACTTCATTCAACATGTACACTTGCATACTTCGAAATCAGAGTCACTCTGAAAAGTATATCGCATCTAATATATATTATAATGCCTTTTGTTTTAGCTTCGACAACGCGTCCTGGCACAGCAGCCTCATCCACTACATGTAAGCATACTTTGCACTGAGATATACTTTAAGGAGGTTTTCAGTAAAAGGCGTAATGAGAGCTTGGAAGCGTTTGTATGAAGCATTGACTCGTTATTCTACAAGTCCTTTATCGGTGATTTGACTGATATACGTTTGTTTTCTTCAATATCCCAATGCGACTCTCATCGTATTTGTTAGAACGTTCAATTTTTGCTGAGTTTTTCTGGCGAAGAGAAACATTTGAAATGTCTCCGTTTTGTAGTTGTTAACTTTCCTGTCAAAATATTGTTTTCTCGTTTTCGATGGCATTCACGATAGGAAAGTTACAAGGATTGTCAGCAAACAATGCAGACGAAAAGATGAGATTAAGATCAAAAAAACGTTTCTTCTATAAGATAGTTGAATTCTAGTTAGCGAACAATATTGATGAAAAATATTGAAAAACACAATAAACAAAAACGAACTGTGATCCATCTTTCTTTTCATGAACGTCAGACATTATTTATCATCAATAGATTCATATATGTTGTTTAGCTAGATTGAAATCAATAACAAAGATATGAAATGAAGAAAAACGATCTAGAAGAAAAGTGATTTTCTGAGTGTGGGTGTGGATACGAATGAGATGAAGATCCACACCGACACCCACACCCTAGCTAACTTGAACACTATCCCATTATTCGTGAGCGATGATCCACATCTGAAACATTACAAACAGTTACAATCCAACTGTTGTTTTCTGTTTTTATTTTCCAGCAGATTCTCTCGCTTATGTCTTGTATCTGAGAATATCTAATTTTCGTATATCTTTTTCTCTTCAACTAAAACTAAGAAAATGTTGCGTCGATATATCCCATATCAATCAAGATTATTGAAACCACTACATTGCCTAGTTTTGACGAATGTCGTTGCTTATTCTTTCAACATGATTTGCAAACTATAATCTGAATTAATAATAAAGCTATTTTTACCCGAAATTTATTCACTCAGTAGCTCTACATGTTTCAATGTCTATATGTGACTAATATTTTTCTTGAGGGTGCAAAGAACTAAAAGCGAAATCGTATATATAATACAATACTTTTTTTTCGATAGCAGGTTCTACAAGACCAACAACGGCAAGTAGTGACGTCGGTGCATGCAGCAAACCGGGTATGATGTGATTTGATCATAGGTTTTCTTCGAAATAAAGTAGATGCCGCTAAGTAATTGATATCTAGACGTATATATGGATCCAGTAGAAGTTGGAGCGATACGTTGTACGAAATTTGTTCAAACTTTTTGGAAATTGACTTTTTTTGTTGGCGGTGGTGACTCAGTGGGTAGTGTTACGATGTGGATCCACTCTATTATGATAAACTACGACAGTCCTTCGAGAACGTTTTAATGCACATGAGTAGCACAATATAATCCCATTGTATTTTACAGCGATTTATCCATCGATGAGTATAGTCAATCATCATCGCACTCCATAAAAGTCCTAGCTGACATTTTCAAACATATCCGCTCATAGATTTGCTACCAATATTATTACGAAGACACTTTGTCGGAACCCAACAAGTGGTTTACAAAAAATCTCTTCTCAGTCCATGAATGAGCAACCTGAAACTTTTCAGAATTCCCGTTTCATCAATCGATGTCTCGGCTTTCGCTTTCCATTCGTGAAACATTCTCGAAAATGATTGCCTCCCGAAAAATTACTTTCCAAGGCCACAAGGAGCAGATAACAGAATTTCATGAATCTCGTCTCATCATACGATTCCCCGACCCAGTTACCTTTTCTCAACGTTTATGAAAAATCATCAGTTTCCTCAAGATCTTCTTCATAAGCCCAGAAAAGTTCGACGGCAAAATTCAACTTTGTTCTTGTCAGCGTTTGTGAGAATTCTGCAGATGTAACAAAAACCCGCTCCTAAGTTCAGAGAAGACCGATCTCAAAGCATTCAAGACATCTGACTGCGAATAAATGACTCAAATGCGTCCAGAATGATTCCCTAGTTCGAAAAAAAATTGAATATCCTTCGCAATAATTCGATTGATGCAACTGTGATGTCATCGGAAGCAAAAATCTCGATAGATTCACTGACCCGTTACCGATTTCATTCATCATGTGTGAGGCTCCATTATTATCGACATGTAAAACAACACCCACATCTAGGGACGGACCATTTTATTTAACGGGACTTAATTAAATACATTAACGAAGTAATTTCACTTAATACTTAATAGCAGATATCAAGCTTTTCTTCTTCTCACTTAATTAAGGTTCTTAATGAAGTCCTGTTAAATCAAATAGTTCAGCTTACTTGAGTAATGTTTTGAACTCTTCAATTGAGCCTTATACTAGTTGTCATAAATTGATTTGAAGTACAATCTATCTAATGAATAATAATCCGGCTCAATTAAAAGCTCTTCACTTTTTAATCGTGCCTCAAAACTCTCAATCTGTGGTAAAATCGTTGCGTTGTGTAGATTAAAATTTCACACAAGCGTGGAAGGTTTCTCCCCTACAGTATCAATAATAAATGCAAAAGAAAGTTTGCAATCACTTTTTCTGAAAGTGGAATCATCTGCGATCCAACATATCTAAGTCATATGTTAGGTACAAGCATGGTGATGATAATAGCTTGTCAACTCCATCAGACTTTAAGGCGATATTATAGGATTATCGATGTCCTGAAAAAAAACAATTAATTTCACACTCAACAAGAATATTCTCGAAATCGAACTACACGTTACTAAGGTTCATCAATTAGACATCATGTTTAATATCAAATGTTGAATAAGCGCAGTGAACATTGATAGCAGTCAAAAAGCTTTTCAACGTATGACATTAAGCAACAACATAGTATGGTCCTTGACATATTTTCTTCAAAGTACTCACAAACAATTTAAAAAGCTTAAGGTTGTTTTGATTCAGCAGCATAATCAAGACTTCTGATTCATCGTTCCCGAACAACACTTAAAAAATTCTGGGAACTACTCTTAATATTTTATAAGCTTCCTTCTGTCTGTTCAAAGTAGCCCAAATAAAATAGTATTTTTCTTCAAGTTAATCAATAAATCATGTAATATTAAGTGATTCAGTGTTAAATTGAAAAACTTGATCTTAGTATTGAGTGTTACATGACTCACTTAATTTTAATATAAAAAACAAATGAACCACCTAATTTCAAAATGAAATAATAAGCAGTAAAACTTAACACTAATATTTAGTGATAAGTGACAAGCATAGATTTAATGTTGAATTAAATTAAATGTCCACCCCTGATCATGAATACTTGATTAGCTATTCAATTCAAATACTGAGAAATATACTTTCTAGCAAATATCTTCAGAATGTATATGGTTTTCTCTGCAAGTTAGCTTCTAATATGCAATTCACACAATTAAAATAATATTAAAACACATGCATTTTTCTTTTCTACTGAAGTATATTGAATTGTGCCAGACCTCACAACTCTGAAAGCATCACCATCGAGGACTTGACATTGATTTTACTCACATTTTTGAAATTAAGATACTCGAGATCTTGTTTCTTTCATTTCGATAGAAAGAATCATAGATTAGTTTCAAACACCAGCGAAACGAAACCAAAAATATTGATCGATCAAAGTCACCCTGAGTACTGAACGCTGCATGATACCATGCATTTTATTCACAGTATGTCAAAAACTAAACTACTGTATTTCTAATAGCAGCTGTCGTTAACAATAAAACTAACGCTTCGATCAAGTGCCCTCATTGTTCGAAATTAAATGTATGGAAAGATGCAACGTATATAGAAGGCAAAGTTATGACATGTGCATACGAAGATTGTAAACGAAAGTTTCAGCATGTGTCTTGTCCTCATTGCTCCGGTGCCAACATATGGAGAGATGCCAATTACAAAGAAGGATCAGCCGTGACATGTGCAACTGAAAAGTGTAAAAAAAAATTTCAGCAGGTTGCTTGTCCTCATTGCTCGGGTTCTAATAGATGGAAAAATCCAACATACGCACAAGGCGACATTGTAACATGTACATTTGAAAACTGCAAAAAAAAATTTCAGCAGGTTGCTTGTCCCCATTGTTCCTGTTCCATTACATGGAGAAATGCAACGTACACACAAGGCGACATTGTAACATGTGCACGTGACACTTGCAAAAAAACATTTCAGCGTATGACATGCCCCCATTGTTCCGATATGAACCTCTGGAGAAATGCTACCTGCAAAGACGGAGCAGTCGTGACATGCGGCAACGAAAATTGTAAACGAAAGTTCCAGCGTGTGAAGTGCCCACATTGTTCACATTCGAATGCCTGGAAGAATGCCGATTACAAAGAAGGATCAATTGTGACATGTGCAAATGAAAATTGTAAACGCAAATTTCAGCGTATGACATGCCCACATTGTTCGCGTGCCAACATCTGGAAAAATGCTGATCATGAAGAAGGCAAGCCTGTGACATGTGTGTACGAGGATTGTAGAAAAACATTTTGATGAGCGAATTGCCTGAACCTTTTAAATGGAGATTTGAACTTCACATTAAAAAAACACACGTTATATTTGTGACACAATTATGAGTTATGATATACACTTTTAATAAAATGGTGGGTTTCAAAGTTTGACTAAGGATGTGCAGTGTCGGCGTAAATGCTGAAAAACTGCTCACCGACTAAACCGACAGTGTGCTCAGTAGTGCACCGACACTGCACATCCCTAGTTTTGACGCTTATCTTTGTTTTTGCCTTGCCATTTTTTTTATCCCTGATAACAATCGATTATATTCTTACTATTTTCTCTCTCTGAATAAAAAGTCAGTAGTAAGTTTCATTTAGACAGCAGACACTTACATGATGTAGATACTGTGTGTTCCTTCTCACGTCATTTTGTTCTGTAATTCGTCCTGCATGTTACATGACAGATAAGGCAGATCGATTCAAGATGACGATGTAGACTGATCTGTATAGAATTTGCTCTTTAGTCTATAAGAGGTGTGTTGAATTTGACGTTTACTCATATTGCTTTATTTTCCATAATTTTATCCAGAACTGATGATGTTCGTAGATCCAATAATAAGCAATCTTGCGCTTTTCGGCAGCTGGTCGTTCTCAACTCAAAAGTAACAAATCTTCTGCATCATCTCTTTACCTTGAGTAGTTACCCATTGTGTACCAATCCTTGTGTTGATTAAAATTATGCATGCACTTTTGTCGTCACTAAAGTGTTTCGAAGCAACGGTGAAGGTGTCAGGGTGAGTTTAAGAATTCAAAATTAAAATTAAATTCAAAGCAGAATACGACGCGTTTCGACTCTTGCTTAAGGAGTCTTCATCAGGTATCTTTAGAATCTGCGACTAAGTGTAATTACAATATAACATATATTTGTTGGATAATAAATTTCGACAACTCAACTTCTCGACATGTATTTTTCCAAATGAAAAAAGCGCGAATGTTGAAATTCAACAAAATTGTTAAATTATAACCTTCAACATCTCTCTCATAAGAATCAAGTCGATATAAGAGTTGATCGAAGACAATATACGTCTATCGTGTTAGTCGTAGTCAATAAAATAGTAGGTGAGCTTAAGAACTCAAAATTCAAAGCAGAATACGATACATTTCGACTGGAACTAATCCAAATGTTCATCACTTAGTTGAGGAATCATTATTACCGGATAGGGAAATAGAAAACCTCTTGAATAATTTTCTTACGCATTAGAGTCTATACAACATGTCTGGCGAAGTTTACTTTCATTCATTTTTTGACATTGAAAAGATTGTCTCTTAAAGTTAAGGAAAGTATATTGGTTCTAACATTTATTATTTTCCTTCATCATATCAAGATATTTTATTTTACTAGTATGAACTAATCTATTTCATTAATGTCTGAAAACTTTATCTAAATGAATATAACTTTGCAAAGCTAGCAACCAGTGACTGTATCCACGCGCTGTGTTAATGATATCCAAAGATTTAGTGAAGAAGAATTTCATTTAATCTTGTTCTAGTCTTATATTGAATTGGATGAACAAGAACCATTGCCAGCGAATATTCTAACAGGTGCCATAGAAACTAAAGAAAAAGCTAAAAAAGTATCAAATGACAAGTTTCAAATTTATTACGAGAACCATTCTTGGTAATAGACGTAATATGCAAGTTAAATGCTATTGAATTTGCACAATTACGAAAAAATGAATTGCTAACTATTTTTGGGCTTTATATGACGTTATAGTAACACTAAACGAAAAGAAGTTTGATCTATGCAAAAGAAAAAACGTAATTCGTCCAGGAGCGATAATGTAAGCGAGTGCAACGGATTTCTTGTACCTAACTAGTTCAATATGAGTACAATGATCGTACTCGGGAAGATTGGTCTTTTGTTGATAATGTCAGTTACCGGATAGAACACGAACAAGAGCAGCGGCTAACGAATACTGCTGAACAATCTAAAAACAACAAGCTGTATACATAAAATAGTGCGAAAAAATGAAGACAAGTAAGCGATTGAGTAACATTTATTCACTTAACAACTGCGAACTGTTTGTGTGATAACTGTTGAGTGAAACGCATACATAAAGAAATTTATTTCTTATATCTCACCTGCTATTGAAGTAGGGTTTACAAAGTAGATTTGTCAGTAAAATCACGATTTTATCAAAATTTAGCTACTCTGAAAATAATCAACAAATATCTCCATAATTTTCGCTTATTTACAGCTTCGATTTTGATGAAGATTTTGTTGTTTTAGAAAATCCCATTATTCAAAATGCAATTACAATAATTGACCAAACTTCTAACAACATAGAAAGTAAAAAAAATAACCTAATCAAGCTATTTTTATGAAATACTGTATTCCATTTATTTTTCGAACGATTTCTTTCGTTATTTATCAGATTCAAAGAATTCAAAATGTTCTAAAGGTGACAAAATATCTGTTAAAACTCCGATTGATAATATTCGCCGTCGATTGGATGATACAATAAAAAAATTGGATGATTCAACACTTCTAAATCAACAATTGATAACTCACTGAAGCAAGCAGCGAAACTTGCGAAAAAAATCGTTTCGTTTGACTCAAATTTTCATTATGGTAAATGTCGCGCTGAAAACTTCATGTCTGATGCTCTTCATTTTGCACTTTATTTTTAATATATGCATATAATTTCATAGCTGTATGTGTTGCAAAAGCAATGATCGAAAAATAGTTTATGTCAGATAAGTACAACTTTTGATGTCATTCCGCTTTTTGGTCTTCGAAATCTTTTTTTTTGATGTTTAGAGCATAACGAATTAAACAAGGTTGATAATGAGCAACATTCTATGGGAAAAATTCATGGCACATCACAGGAGACTAGTTTCCAAATTCTTTTTTTTGTAACGTTATTTTATTCTTTAATGAAATCCGATAAAACTAGTTTAATTTTTTCGAAATAGATCCTGAAACATCTTATGAATTACAAGCTCAGCAGCAGATAGAAAAGTCAAAAAAATGTATCTCCTGTGATTCAGCTGTTCCGAACAATCGTGGTTGTCTGACCGAAGGAAATCTTACATTCGTTTTTGTGGCAATGTACACTTTAGATTACTTCTTGTTATTTATGCGTCTTGCTTTTCTCAACAACGATTGCTTACGGGATTTTCTCCAATCATCAGTGAAACAAGAAAATGTCTTAGCACAAACACTTCTCAAATGGAACCATCGTTGCTTGCGCTAGGTTGGAATACGACACGTTTGATTTGGTCGAAAATGATTGGCATTATTGATTGTGCAATCAACCAACAACATCGAAGTGAAACAGCATTTAGCGTTCTCAAGGTACCTCCAGATAATTCTAACTTTTTCTTGATTTACAAAGTTTATTTATATTTAACATGGCTCTAAAAAATATTGATTGATATAGGATCATCTTTTAATACTCAATATCTAACAGTTACAATGTCCATAATAATTCAAAGTTGAAATCTATATTTTCCAGGTCAAATTCAGCTAGAATAGTACTCAGATTTTACGAAAAATTATGCGAAGATATTTAACGAAAAGAAAAGAAATTTATTTAGTAAATATCATCTAAAACCTTTAAAACAGAAAACAAAATTCTAGCCGAAACAGTGGCTGATGTTAGGCAAATTTGTCACAGGACAATTCTTCGCGGATGTACTATAATTGATTAGAACTGTATCATGCCCTTCTGTTAATCGGCCTAACTAAAAATGTATTTCAATTAATGTATAAACTTATAACTTTGTTATAGTCATCAAGCAAAAAAACAAATATTCTAATAGTATCTTCGAATAATAGAAAAAAAGTTAGTTTGAAAGCTAAGTATAAAATAATTCTGGAAAGTGATTTGTTTTCAATACTAATAGAATTATTTCCTATTATTTCACAAAGAACTTCGTACATCTGATTAATATTCATTTCGCATATAATTGAGTTTTATAACCTATTCTTTGCCGATCCATGATTTATTTTTTTCTCAAAATATAATGATTTGCTATTCTTTGAATCTGAATGTCCTACATGATATTTAAATTAGCAACAGATTCTAATGCCTTCTAAAAATACCAAAAGCTATTGAATACTGAAAGCTCTATTTGTTAGTCTATTACTGCAGTTATTAATTAAAGAAATACATACATTTCAAAATTCTCTATCAAAGAAAATTTTATTCATGTTATACAATCAAGAAGAATTACATTTTCATTTTTTTAGACTACTAACAAAACAGTTTACAAAATATATTGAATGATATTATCGTATGTCACAGATAAAGAAAATTGAAGCCATTGAACGAGACTAATTTAAGGTTTTCTTTTTTTCATCATTGTTTTATTCGTTCTGAAATTAAAAGAAAATTATAAATATGTTTAATCTTCGAGGTACCTCAAAAACATCTTATATGTGTCGAAGTGAACGTTGATATGTTCTTTAACATTGTCAATCTCTTCAGCTAAAATCGCAAAATATAAAAAGAAAATATGACTTCGACTAGTTTCCAAGTCTATATATATATATGTGTGTGTGTGTGTGTGTAGCCTTATAGAACACTTGTAGTTTGTCGGATTCAGCATCTAATGATCTTCTGTTCAATTGAGCTTCAGCGTCGCTAAACAAATTGAATTAGTCTAGGATATTTAAAAAATATGCTTACATTTTTTTAAAAACATTTCTGGACCTGTATAAATATCATATTTGGCCTTTGCTAGGATTTCCATATCAAATAAAACATCTAAAAAATACGTCATATTATTATTACATAATATAAAAGAGAAATACAATCCTATTACCTTCAAAGCGTTTTTTATCAAAATTTATATTGATTCTTGTAATGCACGAGTTTGTCAAGGTGTCCACGACTTGTGCATCTTGTAACCATGAATCATCCTTTATGAAATGATCAATAATTTCAGAAAATTCCTAAAAATAAAAGATCATTGAGTTCAGGTTAATTATCAAAAAATACATACTGTTAAAGCAGCATCGAATTTCTTTCTGGACATCAATACATTCACGATTACTAATTTAATAGTTACTTTGTCTAATGACATTTTATATATGAATAATTAAATATAGATTTCGAATTGAATTGCAATATTAATACGAAATGAAAAAAATGAGAGTAGAACAACAACCCAGGTCGATCAAAACGGACCACCGTAAACCGGCGTAACATTACCGTAAAAGGTCGTTTTTGTATCGTATTCCGTCATGAAACGGCCGTTTTAAGGCGTTTTAACAGGGGCAGTATTACGGCCATACACGGGCACCGTATATCAGCCGTAAAACCTCGTAAAGCCGGCGTAATATTATCGTATTCTATAGAACATACGGCCGTATTACTGCCCCTGTTATACGGGGAAAATACGGCACGTAAAACGGGCCGTATTTGTATCGTATACGACTGTTTACTGATCGTTTTCTTCGACCGGGGAAGAATGACGAATTGAACAAATCTCACAATGAAATTAAACCAACATATATGAGGAATAAAATCAATGTGAACATGAAACAGAGCGACAACGAATGAAGACAAAAGTACAATAATTGAAGACAATCAATGAAACGATAAACGACGAATTAAACAAAAAAAACATAAAGAATAGACGAAATGTGACTGGTCGACTGGATGAAAACAAATGAAAAGTAAACCTGTACTATTCATAGATTGATTTCTTTTTCTAATTGAACAGATGGAGACACATTTGATACATATATACGTATATAATGTTGGAGTTGAATTCATGTAAAATCTGTAATTGATCTGGATAAATCCTTGATTGAAAGGGGAATTGATGATAAAACTTAAGTTAATCTATGCCAAGACGCCCTACATGTTCTAACTAGTATTTTTTTCATTTTCCTCAGAAACCAAGAGAAGACATCATACGATATTATTTGTGTTCCAAAACTGCCTTATTAATCACTGTTTATTATCGAATAATGTAATTCTAGATGTAAAGGAAACAATGTTTCGTAGGTACTATCATAAAGTGGCATCACCATTGACGAAAAAAAGTCTCTGTTTACTATTTACATAACTGTTGAAATCTATCGTTGAACATAAAATAAGTTAGATACTCATATTATAATTTTATTCTTTTCAGAAAAGATTGCTGTTCAATTCAATTGCTAAAACACGACGAACGGTGTTGATTTATGACAGTTGTCACCTGTTTCTCAGCATAAAATGCAATGTAACAATGATCGAACAGACTAGAATTTCAAAATACTAAAATAAAGTCCGAAAGTAAATCAGAAATTGGTTGCAAAGAAAGATATAATGCATGTTATTCATATACAAGATAAAACTGCATGCGGATGTATGAGTACCAAAATGATAGATTTGGAATTAAACAGAAAATCATCAAAACATGTGTTTATAAATTGATATTTTGTTTTCATAGTAATACATAAGGATTTATCGATCTTTTATTATCTAGGTTTACTCCGCATCATACATCTTCATTGTTTTCAAAAGTATGATTATCCGTTTCCCTAACGGAAAGCTAATGGTTCTTACAAATTCGCCAAGATGTTCGATGCATCATTTTCGTTTAGGAAAGTAACGTCTTTTGAATTTACAAGATGTACTAGTCAACTATATATGAGCATCTTCTAAAACTCTTAAATGAAATTATCAGCATATTGCTGAGTTATTCAGCGTACAATAGTACTCTCTGATTTTTATAAGTAAACATGATCTCTCTGAGGAGTAGCTCAATAGAAATTATCTTAAAATTAATTTTAATTCATAGTTAGATACAAAATAAATGGTTAACTGACTAAAAAGATTTTTCTGCTCATGATATCTGAGGTTCACAGTGATTTCGGACGACAACTATTTTAACTCCATTGTGTTCTGAGAAATCTGAGTATCGAGTCAACCAGTGGCTCACATTCGTTTAGCGTACAAATAAATTACAAATTGAATCTAAATTTTCACAATTTTAGTTCATATATAAACTAAGATCCGAGAAAGAGATGAAAACTTTTGCTCATTGGTATATAATAAAAAAATTCCACCAGTATGTTCACCAGTATTCAATTCACATTCGGATTATTGAACGAAGATTCAACAGTGGCTGTTTAGCTACTAAAGTCACCAGTTGATTAATTCAATTTGAATTAATGAAGCTATGAACAATTTTTAAAGAGCCAAGTTCTTTCTAACTCCATGAGATCAAAATCAATTAATTAGTTGACAATTATTATTAGTTGAAATGTTCTGTCGTAAAAATAAGAAAGGTATAAATTCAATATCAATCTGATATAGAGATCAGCGTTGAAACTGATCCGATCAGATGGCACTGGTTCAAAAAGTTAACCGAGTCGGTAAAAACTGGAGTGTCACCGGTTGAAAGTTTTTAAAACAATCTTTATTGCTAACCTTGTTTGTGGGCATAACAACTAGTGTGTCACTTGTTTTTCTTTCTGAAAACGTAAAAAGGGACTCAAAGCAACCTACAGGGTAAAAGTAATTGTTAAAATTTCCAGTCACAGCTGTCCCCATAGGAATATCAGAAGTTTAAATTTAGTATCAGTTACACTTTTTTTAAAACGAATCTGATAAGGAGAAAAAAGCGTTCTCAACGTTTTTTGAATCTTGGAAAGTGTGTGTTTCAGGATATTTAAAGCAATATGAACTAATTTTTTACAACAGGAGGCACCAAAACACAACGGATCGAAAACTGTCAATTCTTTTTGCAATATTCATTCAGAATAATTACATAAGATTATAGAAACTTCGCTGAAAAACCAGTTCAATAAATACATTCGAGCGCTATGAAGCGTCTCGATAAAGAAGAAACAATCTATTCCTATTATAACTGGCAAAAATTTGACATCCAATACATGATTTTAAAGAGCACTCATTAGACTACAAAAAATCATAGTTGACAATATTCCTCACTTTTGTCTGGCATTAGAGTACTTAATAGAAATTAGAAAGATTATATGCATCAACCGGTAAAAACGTTGCAAGCACTATTTTGAGCTGTTTTGGTTTTAGATTTGTCTTCTCAGATACGTTCTAGAAAAATATGCTTGTTGCAGAAGTTGTAGTTCACATGTTTCTCTTTGAATAAAAAGAGATTTTTCCTTCCAATTTTTTTCTAAACACGAGTTCCGCAATCTTAGAATGTGATCAGTCCTCTTTTCGGTAGAAGAAAAGAATCCTTTCTTCCTTTATTTAATAAAGATTACGATCCCTTTTCGTCATTGCCCAAAGACTATCTAATACTTTATCTTTACAATGAAAAAAAACAAAAGTAGAGAATTTTCTTTAATTGTTATAGTTCGATTGATTAATCAGTTGTTTTTAAAAAAAAACTGTTATCTGTGTAGAGTGTGAGTCTGGGGTTAGTGCTGCCATTTACCACACCCACACTCTATTTTAAGCGTCAGAAAATAGTTTCATCTTGTCACGGTCATTGAAGTCGAGAAGAAAAGCAACTTAACACGTTAGGTGCGCCATGTTAACTAACCAGGGATCCATTGTCTGCAATTCTCTACGTATTTGACAGTCTCATATCGACATTAAGAACACATATTGAAAAATGTTTGCTATCAAAAAATTAATTCATAGAAAAGTTATGTAAAACATGTTACATATTGAATACTAGATAGGCTTTATCAAACAGCTGCTTTTGTTCATTTTTTTGAACTTGGTAGAGTACTAGATGAAGTTACAGTATTATTCCCTTTTGGTGTCTTTCTGAATGTTTCCAAAAATTTCTTAATTTTAGCATCAGCAACTTGATTATTCATGAAATATTCTTCAACGAGCGCTCTCGGATCAGCAACATGGCTGTGTGAGGCTTTCAATTCTTCGGGCAAACCACACATTCCTACTCGACATGGTGGGTCACTTCCATAGATACCAAGACAACAAGCCCACATTAGTTTAGGTAGTTGTTCAGAATTTCCATGTTGTTTTAATTTAGCATTTTGCAATAAAGCTTGAGCTTGATCCTTTCTCAGTCGGACATTTGCTTCAAGATCGTAGATAAAACCATCATGATAACGACAATTACCATAAGTGGTCTTCGATGGAATATAATTTTGATGGCATTTTGGACATACTTTATCTACTTCATCATCGATTCGTTTCTTTTCATCATCGTTTTCTTTTTGTAATTGTTGACTTGTTTTCTTAAACTCTATATCATCAATAATAAGTTGTCGTAAAAGTGGATGTTTAACAACAATAACCACCCATTTTTCTTTGATCACAGTGACATTCTAAAGTATATTAATTCAATTTGGGCCATCATAAGAACAAAATGCACATATCTTACATTGTTCGTTGATACTTGTTCAATCTTAGCTGTCTTACATTTTTCTCGAATAAATTGATACAAACGAATATTAGAGATCGATTCAGATTTTGACATTTCTGAGTCTGATACTGTAAGCATAACTAATGAGTCAATATCAAATATAAGCATTGATCGATTGTATTCATTACATTCTATATAAAAATAAAAATAAATATGATAAAGTCAAGGGTAAACTTGTTTTCTTTTCATCTATTTGATAGATAAAAATACAAACCAAGAAATGTTGTTGTCAACAATTCAAATATTTGATTTTCTTCAAAAGCATTTTGTTTGGTAAGAAAATTAAGATCAATTATTTGAATAGTATCGATATTTCGAGTTGAACAACCATGAACAAAACGAGCAATTAGCGTCAGCATAGATGTTTCTCCATCATCGAGTGCTTTTTCAAGTGTTAGTTCATTCGATAATTCGATAAGACATTTTCGTTCTCTAAGATCAACCAATATTCGACCTGTTGGTGATGTTTTTGGTAGGTTCAACGAGTATTCTTCTAACTTATGATCTGTTTGTGTTTGAAATAGATTTGGATATATTTGGCCTATTTCCGGTAATGTACCAATACCGAACCAGCAACTAAATTCACGTGCAACATTATCTGCTAATTCGAGCAATGTCAAATCAGTTATTGATTTTTCATCAGCATCATCTAACGCAACGATAATACTTGATTTGAGTGCACCAACTGCTGCTCCACTAAAATTCGTACTAACTTTGACGAGAAAATCAAGTCGTTCATTTGTAAATGAATTCGAATTTTCACATAATAGAGGTCGAAGCATTTTTTTTCGAATCTGTGGTGATGGTCGTCCTACGAAGCATTTAGCTTGCATACGTCGAAGAAATGCTTCATCCATCATATTTCGTCGATTAGTAGCACCAAGTACAATCAAATTTGGTATATTTTTGACACCTTCAATATGTGATAGAAGAACACTGATTCCATCAACTTTCGATTGTTGAGCATTGTTATCACGTTTAGGTACGAGACCATCGATTTCATCTATTGTCATTGCACATATGAGATAAGGTATAGTATTAGCACGGTACATAATATCGATGAGTAATTTTTCTGTTTCCCCCACATAAGGTCGATTAAGTTCACCAGCAGCCAATGGAGATGTAGTCATTGTTATACCAGCAAAGATAGCCGCGCGTTTAAGTAATTCTGATTTACCTGCGAGAAAGAAAAGGAAACTAATACCAAATAAAGAATTCATAATAATGTTATAAACTATTTTTACTAAAGCAAGATAACACTCACTTATACCAAAAGGATAAGTATTACAGTCAAGCGTTGATATCGAATGATGTACATTTATTTTAGCCTCGAAAAAAGTCAGCTACTTATTTACCTGTACCAGGTGGACCATAGAGTAATAACCCACGACCAAATTTAACGTTCAATTTTCGATGTTCATCTTCTAATTTGAGTTCAAGTAATTCTTTGAGCGAATGCATTTTCCTTTGATCACTCTCAATTTCTGAGGCCGACAAAACGTGACTATTTTTAGCTTTGTTATATGATTCACGTTTTTCGGTAAGTTCCCGCTCTAATCTTTGTCTTTTAGCGTAATAATCACTTCGCATTTGACGACCTTGATCATGTTTCTGTTGCCAACTTTTATTATTGTATTGAGCAGCAGCCATAGTGATAGCTTCTTCAATAAGTTTCTTTGCTGTTTCTTCAACGTTTTTTTCCTCTCGAACTAATTTCAAATAGTTCGAATTACAGTCTTCTAAACATTTTCTGGCCTCTTCCGCTTGACGATGTAACCTATTGACTTGCTGCTGACGTTGGCTTATATTTTGTTCGAGTTTACGCAATTCATCAGTCCAACCTTGCCGCTGTTTAATACGTTCAGTTTCCGTAGGTTTTCTATTGTGTAAACAGAATGTGCGTAGATAATTTTGTATATTATTAAGAACGTTACCATCATCGTCATAAGTCAGACGAATTTCTTCGATCGCACGATTAACTGCATGCCGATCGAGATACGACAAATGATTAAGTTGACCGTTAACATAATAAAAGTAACGTCGGACACGATGAATATCACCTAGTAGTGTAGCTTTCGAATCTTTATATGGATCATTCATTTCATTGACGTTTTGAGAGGCCATATTCAATTGAACATAATCACGAATCATTTGTTTGACGAGGTATTTCACGGCAGCAACTTTTTCCCAAGTGGTCTCATTAGCCGTTGCCAAACGTAGATGCTCGATCGTACTGATGTTTTCCTCTGAAACACAAAGAAATAGTCTCATGTTTGAATCAAGCAAGGGATCTGCTTTTCAAGATAGAATAGATTTGATGTAAGTATTGAGCAACGCAATGAAACCAAAGTATATACATACAGTGAAATGTTTCATTTCCTTTTTAATTAGGCGTGCGTTTCTAGTAAAATATACTTAATAGTACCGTTAAATAGCAATCCCCTCAATCAAATATCATTTCGCTGAATAAGATGTACTACCTTTTAAAGCTTTTAACCATATATTTGCATCACTTTCGTCACATTTATTTTGTAGACAGATAGTTTTAAGTAGACCAATGAGAGTAATATCTTCAGCTGATGATTTAGATTGTTCTTGTGTTTCTTTGGTGTCATCTGAACGTTCGAAATTTGATATAATTTTGACATGAACTTTGGTTGTCATTGTTGTTTTCCATACTTTAGGGAATTCATCATTGTCCGTTGCACATTGGTAATCGAGTTCGAATAGACTAAGAAGATATTTAAAATTCCAAGGTCCATACATATCATTTTTACGTACAAATAAATTAGGACGATACGTCATTCGTTTCGTTTGATTACTCATATCAATTGGATCCTTGGTCGATAGAAGTGCATAGAGGTTAAGTATCGAAACAGATTGTCCATTGATTTTCATATGTTCATTGGGCTCTTGTAATTCTCGAACAAAATCATTTAGTTCTGGATAGTTGCATTTTACATAGAGATTAACAATAATTTCTGCAACATTTAAAACTTCAATAGGTGCTGCTGCCGCCGCCGATGATGAACGCTGATTAGTCGTTGAAGTGATTGTTGTCATCGGTAAATCATTAGTAAACTCCAGGCGTTTGAAACCGAATTCATTATTGGTGCTTCGGCTCATCTTACAGTAGTAGTCTAGAAAACAAAAAACGGATAAGACATATAGTTTGAACAGAAGAAAAGAAGAGTCTTAGCTAAAATATGATAAAATAAGATGAAGCAAGCAAAAGAGTTCATGTTTGTTTTTTTATAGATTATAATTTGGATCATGAAGGTTGTTTCTTCTTTGGTTCGATTGGTTTTGGTTGAATATTTTCGTTAGGATTTCGTATTCGTTGAAGAATACCTTTTTCTTCTAGGTCTCGATTGATGAGTTGATTTCCTTTCATTTCAAATTTAACGTATTCATCATAATGGTATTGTTTGAGTTCTGTGATAGTCTTTTCAAGCTGTTCCATACGGCGATAAGTTTCAGCCCGAACTCCTTCATTGTCTGCGAATTTATCATTAGCACGACGAATACGATTAGTTGTCTCACGAAAAGATTTTTCTTCTTGAGCTATTTTATTAGTTTGTTCACGTACGCGAGTATCTAGTAATTTATATTCGTTGCTAGATGTCTCAAGTATATTTTGACTTCTAGCATACTGTGTCTGGGTTGATTCTAATTGTTCTGTCAATGTATTGATTGTATTTTGAGTATTTGCCAATTGATCGGTCTTATTCTTAAGATTTAAATCTGTTTCTTGTATTTTGCCGTTTAACTTTTGTTCTCTAGTATGAAGTACAGTAAATTTTTGGCGAACGCTTTCAACTTTACTTCCCTGATTTTTAATGTTTAGACGAACTTGACGGTGCGCGCTTTCTGTTTTAATTAATTCTTGGCGAGTGGTTTTAAGTTGTTGATCAAGTTTATCTTTCTCTTTTTGAAAGTCTTTTATTTGACCATCAACATGTACCAACCTCTCTGTGGTTGTGTACAATTCTCTATTGACAGAAACCAATTCTGTCTGTTTATTCGCCAAGTCATCTCGTAGCTGTTGCATATTTTTTTCCTCAGCTTCAAGTATCATTTTTTGATTATTTAATTCACGTACTCTAGACTTTTCATCATTAACTTTTTCACCAAGACTTCTTTGAACTTGATCCACTCGACCTTTCAATCGTTGAACATCACCCATCTGTTTCTGGTGATTTGCAATAACATCTGCAAGCACAACTTGATTGTCTCTCATCAAAACCCGATGTTCTTCGATTGCACGTTCATGGCGTGTAATGGTAAGACGTAATGCATCAACATTGGATGTATATTCTTGTTTTTGGTGCTCATGACCAACGAGTTCAGCTTTTGTTCTTTGAAGATCATTGTTGGTTGACTGTAATTGAGTTTGAGCACGTTGTAATTTGGTCACTGTCATTTTTAAATTACCTTCCATTCTTGCACGTTCACGATTGGCATTTCGATGAGCTATATTCACTTGTTCGAAATCGCTTTTACATTGATTGAGTGTTTCTGTCTTACTTGAAACAACTGATTCCTGTTCGGCACGTTCACTCACTTGGTTTTGATGAAGTGTTGCGCATTCTTTAGCTCTCTCGGAAGCTGCTACATGCCTTTGACGTGCTTCATTACAAGCGGTTCGCTTCTGTTCGAGTTTGTCGCGTGCTTGTTGTAGAGCAGCTTTGGCTGCTTTCTCCTCTGCTTCCAGATCACCAAGACCGTGAATAAACATCGATGCCCATTTCCAAACAAGTTTAACAAATAGGGAATGTGCGGCCTGTTTTAATCGAACTTCAGCTGCACGAACTTGTTCTTCAGCAATACGTTGCTCGTTTTCAGCAGCGTTAATTTGAGCAAGAGCTGTTCTTTGTTCGCCAGCAGCTCGCATACTTTGTGCATGCGCTTCTCTTTCTTGTTGTTTAAGTTGATTTAGCAGTTGTTGAGCTTCCCGTAAATCGTTTTCTGCTTCTTGCCGTTGCCGAAGTGCATCTTCTTTTTGTTCATTCAATTGACTACATTGGTCGGTCAGTTCAGTTACTTTTATCTCCAATGCATCGTGCTCATTTTGTAGACGTTCAACTTGCGCCGTTTGGTTTTCGAGAAGACGATCAAGTTGTGCTACTTTTATTTGTGTTTGAGTAACTAATTCATCCGTAACTCGGAGTTTTTCTAATAAAGCATTCAATTGATTATTATAGTCGGTACGTTGATCATCTAATGTATTATATGTTTGTTCTAATGCGCGTTTTTCTGCCTCAAGTTGTTTACGTTCATTTTCGATTTGACTTAACCGAGCTTCAGCTTTTGCTAACTCTTCATGCAAAGCTTGAAGTTCTTCGGTTAATGTTTGAATTTCTTGATGAACAGTTTCGATTTGTTTTTCTAATTGTTCAATTTTTTGTTGTATACGATCAATTTGTGTCTGTTGACGAGCAATACCAGCTTCTTTCTCTTTCAATATTCGCTCAAGTTGAACAATCGTAGCATTTAATTGATCTTGTTGTTTCTTCAAATCTGTCTGTTGAAGAATAAGAATGCGTTGTTCTTCTTTTAGCTGTTCTAATTCAGTCGTTATTTGTTTAATCCTTTCCTCAATCTGACGCATTTCTGCTAAGAGTTCTTCCAATTTCGATTCTAATATTTGTCGCTGTTCATTTTCTTGTGTTAATAATCGTTCTTGTTCTTGTAATTCACGGTTGGTTCGCTCTATTTGGTCTTGAAGCTCTTTTAGTGAAACTTGTAAATTATTTTGAGTTGTAATATTCTCATCAGTTTTCTCTTTCATCGCAGCTAATTGTTCACGAAGTTGCTTTTCTTCTAATTCAAGCGTTTTCTTGATGTTTGCATGTTGACGTAATTCTCTTTCATAATTCTCTGATTGCACTTTATGAGACTCCAAATTTGACTGCTCCTGCCCAATTAATGTCGTTAACTGGGACTGTTCAGCGTACATGTTAGTTGTTTCTTTCTCTAGCTGACCAATCTTTTCTGCATGCCCCTCCAATTCAGTTAGTAATGCATTAGTCTCATTGGCAAGAGTTTCACTAACTTTACCAAGTTCAATTTTTTCCTGATATAATCCTTTCTTATTAGTAATAAGTTTGTCGTGTTCAAGTGCACAATGATCAGTAAGCATTTGCTTATCATTTTGTACTTTCGTATAATCAGGCGATCGATTACGAAAAAAATCATCCTCGTCAAAGTCTTCCATAGTTTTTAAACGGTGTAGTACTAAGATAGATACGAATACAATGAGTTGAAATCTAAAAAAAGAAACAATGTCTTATAATTGGATCATTTTTAATTATTCTCTATTATAGTAAAAAGTCTTTTGCTTTTGAGAAGTCTACTGCTGATATTTATAAGAAAAATATCAGAGATTTGAATCAGACCTCAGTACTTTCCAATCAGAATGTAGTTTGTTTGGCATATTATTCATTTTAAAATGAAGCGTATTGAACTCACTCAGAGTATAGAGTTCATATATCAAATCTGTTTCGGTCGATCCATCTATGTGTGAATTGTAGTTATTCATAGCCGCATATCGATGCTTCAGAAAATTCTAAATATTTCCGCTCGTTGTGCAATAATTAAATCATCAAATTTTACTATTTTCTTATCTCTAGTGATGTTCAATAGGCGACTTACATAAGATTTTATATTTATTTATCAATACGCACTGTAACGTTATATGCGGAGAGCGTCCGAATTCCATCCGGGGGTGTAATGGTCTTGTTCGAGTGTAACCTATACATAATATTTGATTTTATGGTGGCATTTATTCTCGTCGCACCTATTACCTTTATATTTCTGTCCTTCATATTTGTCTTTATTTATCATTCATCTTCGTTCTCTCAAATGGTTGAGTATTTAAGCGTGTGATTTATATGTAATCGATGCGATTTATGATTTGAAGAGTTAAGTAAAGTGTAATACCATCAGCACAGGCATCTCTTCTATCTAAAATCGTCACACGCACCAAAGAAAGAATCAAAAGAAAATAAGTTCTAGAACAAGAATTAAATTGAAGCAATTTGTTCAGATCTTATCATAGAAAAAAAACAATTTAGTTTACATATAATATCCCAAGAAAAAAAGAGTTTTATTAAGTCTTATTTTTTATAATCATATATTTGAAGAAATCTAGAAACAAAAAAATATTCTAGAAAAGAACGTTCATTTGTTTCAAAGATAAAATCTGAACAAAATTCTATCAAGCAGTCAAATTCAAATACTAAAACCAAAAAAGCCTGTTATTGGCGAAGTAATTTTATTTTAAATCTACAAGAAGAAGGGCTAGAATCACATTTCAGTTTCAACAAATAATTATGTGTCGCGAAAGCAACTAGAATCGTTTTTTCGATCATAAAGACATAAAGTAATAGCAATAGAAGGAGATGTATAGTGGATGTGAAGGATAAGCTACTTATGAAAATAAAGTTAATTTCGAAATACTTAATATCATAATATCTTTGTTAGGTTAAGCATTTATAGACTTTATAAAACTATATAACGGTCAGATATTTTACGAATTTCATTTGAGAAGTAGTGATTCATACTATTTATTTTCTTAACGTTGGAATTTCTTTTAAATGCAAGTGAATAGACATAAAATGGCTAAAAATAAAAATATATTTGTCATCAAAAAATTATACTTTGTTACGTAAGAAAAACCTAAACCAATGAATTATAATAGTCTCATCATGCACAGAAAATGCAAGCATGAAATAAACCATTAACTCAACGCTAGTCGTCACACTATAGAGAAAAGAAAAAAAAACTTATCAGTCAAGTAGTTGTCCCCCTCCCCCGGTTGATTCAAGCATGTGAAAGTAAGATGAGAGACGAATGTCAACGTAATTTATTCAATGTGCTTATCTTCTCTCTGCAAATCTTTTACATTGTTTTCTTTTATAACGCATCTCTCTCGGTAGTAATGCAGAAGGGTTTTTGCCAACGATATTTTTTATCATTTCATGCAAGCTATTCTACGAGTATAAAATTGTTATATTGACTGTTTTGCTTCAGGTTAAAACCTGATAAAATCACCGGTGTATTGATGGATTGTAAGTTTCAAATGAATCAAGTCTTTGATACTTCTTATTGGAACTTCAAGATTTTTTCACATCTTCGAACATGTACAGGGTGCATTTATGTCTCTAATCGAATAAAAGATCAACTTATAATTAAAACATTCAAGCATTTTTCCTCCGAAGTTAGTGGAGTAGAGTACAGTTTTATTTTAATTTTATGTTTACTTTTCAAGAAATATTACGACGAAGTTGGTATTACTCACCAGAAGGAACAAAAATAGGCTTTTATTCAATGGAATAATATTTTATCTTTGAATCTGAAAAGAAAAGAAAAGAAATAGAAAACGCAAAACAACATCCTCCATCAATAAGATGATAGTATGCATACTTTCATGATCAAAATGTCTTTTTATTGGCAACTGAAACACGAAACGAATAATGGAAAAATTCAAATATTGAAGTAAAGATTTATTCTGCAGATTATAATGAAATAAGGTATTGTATGTAATGATTAACTTTATTTCCCTCAATTGTGAAGGATACTCCATATTGCATCAAAACACTAAAAGAAAAAGAAAAACAATTTTTTTGTTTTTTTCCCTCGCTATTCTCGATTATAGATACACATCGAATGAAAATAAACGAACAAGAAAAAAATACCTTGATTCATCTTCGCGCGTATTCATTCGATTATAAAGCCTCGTTTATACGACAGGTACTTTTATTATCTGCTTATTTTTCAACGTTTTTTTTGCTTCTCTATGAGTAGCTGTCTAATTCGACCTCGAAAATAAATAAAATTTTCCGCAAATCCTATTGTGCACTGGAAAAATATGAAGATAAAATTTATTCTATTTATAAATTTTATAATTCAAACATAAAAATCCATACAAGTCGACTCACACCCGCGACAAACACTTCGCGGCACCCACAAATGTGAGTTATGCTAAAACTCTTGCCAAGTAACAAAAGTTATACTTATCGCAGCTAATGACTTTCCTATCTCCAATGAGTATCCTACGATCACACCTGAATTTGCTACAACTGGAAAGGGGAATGCCATGGCGTACATAAGATAGCGTGAAGCATTCTTGGGTGTCCTTCCATCTTTTGTGAGATAGTTAAGAGCATACCTGAGATTGCTAATAGCCTTCCACAGATCGCCATTGGTATTCCTGAGGGTGTGGCTGTGACTGTGGGTTTGACTGTCGGTTGTGTGGATGTAGGGCATCATCTTGTTTTAAACAACACCCACACCCACAACCCACACCCTTGGTGTCATATATTGCTGAGAAATACTTTTCCTAATTAGATAGAAGATTTTAAATTTATATTGTGTCGAATAGGATATTTTATTTACTTATTAGAGGAGTTTTATTTGAATAGATCATGATCATTTATATTTCAATTTATAGATATACTTCCTTTTAAATATGTTATAATTGGTATTAGAAAACAGTGGCACAAAATACAGCAACACCGACGATTAACATCGTCGAAACATGCAATCAATTGAAAGTTGCATTAGCACAAGTGCTCGATCAACAGGGCGAAGTAAAACTCGTCCAGGTGCTCATCGATCGTCTTGTCGACAATGTACACCGATTACCTAATATGGACATGACTGCTGATGTTCTTCGCTACATTTTTTATCCATTTGGCGCACGAACACTTGATCATGGATCCCAGGTATATTAACTAATCATACTATTTGATAGATGTTTCAAAGTAATTCAGTTAGAAATCCATATAAGCGTACATATGTCTATATGAGAAAATCATTGTAAGATCAATCGAATATAGATACTCGATGCTGAAGTCAACTACAATGGAGTTATAACTATCGTTAGAACATGCTAAATGAATTTAAGCTTCAAACAACATTAACTTTTCAGTTGAAAGTATTAAATAATCAAATAAAATTCTTCTTTTTCAGTAAAAAAAGCAGATTTTAATAGTATCATTATAGTTGATTTTTCATAATAAAGAATTCCATTTAACATAACTTTTTGTTGTTTATTTTGCATGAAAAGTCTTTCTAAGTACACTATTGTATGTATTTGTCCGTGATTTTATCCCTAAGCGGTGCCTGAATAATACGAAATATTGCTTCATTCAAGTACCCAATGCCTTATGCTAATATATATTTTTTTTGTGTATAAATAATTATGTGCAGATATTTCGTATAATCTTCCACATTTTTTCTTATAAGAAATCGTGCAAAGTACATATCTTATTCGTATATAATTAGCTTAGAGATTATGTCAACACTATGAAGTCGCTAGTATACACTGTGCAATACGAATGATTGATTAATAATGATGAAAATCTTGAAATTAAAATAGTTCTTTAACTTAGTCAATCTTCATTATTAAAATTGATGCCTGATAATCTATCTAATTTTGTTGAATATCAAAATTATGATTCCTTCAAGCTTTGTTTAAGTTTTTCGATCGATTCATGTATATGAAAAAAGATGATTTCGAGAAAGTAAATTGTCTATTCATTAAGAAATCTGCCTTTTATGAATAATGAAGCATAAAAAAATTCGAATTCATTTGATGATTAATTCACTAGAATCAAGCATGAAAATGATCACGCCTATTTATTACAGAAATGAATTGATATAAAACTCTAGGTTGCATTATGAGTTGATGTTCAGTACATCATAATTGTTCTCTCCTATTCTTTGATTTTATTATTCATCTATTTTATCATAAGGATACTAAAACCAGTTCTATGCTAATTACATTACTGATTAAAAACAAATTAAATTCAAGAAACAACAATATATTTCAGATGAAATCTGATTAAATAAAATAACCTAATGTTATCACTTCACATAAATTTACCATAGTTCGATTAATATTTTACTACCATTTTTTCATGTCTTTCGATCAACGATCTATTTAGTTTAAAATGCTTGAATCGTAAGTGGCATTATGTCCAGCTAGAAATAGATAAAATTCATACTTAAATAGATAGTGTGAGAAAGACTAAGTTGAAATTCGTAGTTGTCCGCGATCGTTTGAACTAATGCATCACTTTTTCTCCACTTGCTTCGACAGAATAAAATGATGTTTAATGTAAGAAGTGAGTGATGATTTTGAAATGTTTTATATGTATAGACCTTGGCTATGAAGATGGTGAAACTTATGCAATGGTGGTTAACAGTGAAACCGAACCAGGCTCCATCTCGAGGTTTGCTCGAATTAGTTCGTGAACGACGTATTATCGTCATGCAACAAGTAGAAGGTCGGCTTATGCAGAGGTAAGTGCTTTTTAACGAACTACTTTAGTTATAAGATTATAAAAGCAGAATTCATAAATTATTAAGCAATGCATATATATCATAGACGATAAATTAGCATATCAATCTATTGAATATATCTAGGTAGATTTCCATTGTTCAAATGTATCTGAAAGACGTTTAATGAACAGTTTTCAACGTATACCGTACAAAAGTTGAGCTCTTCCCATGTAACAAAAACCGCATGAAAATCAGCGGTTTTCCCGGTCAGGTTACCGGCTCCCATCAGTGAAAATTTACCGGAATTTACCGCGGTTACCGCTAAAAATCAGTTAGCCGGCTCGTCTATAATCTGTGACAAAAAAAAGTGTTCCAAATCATCAATTAAGCGATTTTGAACATCCTTTTTTTTCGAGAAAGTTCGTTCTATACATTCAGTTTAATATAAATCTATATCGAATAATTTTTGTTCATCACAACTGCAATGTCATTGCAGTCAGACCGATTTAGGAAGACAATTTCGAATCAATATAATCATTATATATTTTTCTAATTAGCCGAAAAGATGATACTCAAAAGCGTTTGCATCTACTTCACCTGATTCGTTTATTTAAATTTGCTCGATGTACTGGAAAAGAAATGAATGCCTTGATTGAATTACTTACTGCATGTCTCAATTATAATGAGAACGGCGCTGATGATATGCAGCGTTATCTAGTTCAACCGGCACATTTTGAATCGTTGTGGCGTCTTTACTTTGATCCATTGTTAATTGAAACAGTAGTGGTTAGCCAAGATCCACGCGCTAAAACTGATGCTCCTGGTCAAACAGCTTATTTATCAAGACAACCGATTACAGTGCGATGGACAGACGGCCGCGAAGATGTATGCAGTGATGGCATAGTAAATGTTCGCGAACGTATCGATAATCTTGTTCATCGAGCATTGGGTATCTGTGATGGGAAAGATCAATTGATGAGTTTACTTACCAGTATACAAACAAGTCTATTCAGAGCTGATCATGTCTTCTTAGCTTGGCAACGTCTATATCGTTATGTCAAGGCCTTAGTTTACTTTGACGAGGATATTAGTGAATATCTTTTCGAACGTTTATTTGAAGTTGATATGGTCGGATATGAGAATCAACTAAATAAATTTATACTTGATCATCTATTTGAAATATGGCCAACGTTGCCGAATGAGGATCTAATTAAATCAATGCGGTGTCGTATTGTTCAACTTGTGCAAATACTTATTGATCGCAAGACAAATAATTCAGATGCACTCATTGAACAATTGACTGAACGTATCTGCGCCAATACACCAGCACAAAATGTACGCGGTCATCCATGTTTCATCTTACTTCTTAATGATTTACTGCCAAACTATTATAAAGAAGGTTTAACTGGAGCTATTAAGAAAATTGATCAGAATACGTTGATGTGGTATGTTGATTTGATGATCGGTGATAAAAATACGATCGATGATAGGAGTAGCCATCGTTCAGCTCTGATGTGTATTTTGAAATATTTGAGCATGTTTACCGAACATAATCTACTACAGCACTGGTTTGATCTTTTGATAAATCATCCTGCCGATGCAATATGTTTTGAACTTATCGAACATTCTCTTTGTCCAACTACGACACTTGCAACTTACATACAACATATCAATGAAATTCAAGTACAGCAAGTTCATCGATGTATTCAATTCGAGTTAGCCAATCAATATATTCCAACCTTATTAACAATACTTGAATCATTAGTTAAGAGTATTCAAACACAAAAATATCTGTTTCGATCAGATGATCTTCATTGTATCGTACAGTCGTGGTTATCTAAGACTACTCTTCCGTCGATCATCATTCGACTTATTGAATTACTCATTGATATCGGCTATTCAAAATATAACCAACACGGCAAAGATATTGCTAAATTTTTTCTTAATGAATATTCTTTTACATTAATTTCAACCAATTTCGAAGGTCATAGCCCTCTGGCTCATATTATTTTATTTATTACTTCAATTAAGAATAGCGATGAAATGAACGCACTCGATATTAATTTGAGTTCAGAACAACTTATTCAGCTTTTATTTAAAAGCATTGATGAAATGACTGATGATGATACTGGTTCAAGTGCGTTTCATTTGCATAGTCTCAGCGAAGATATTGTCAAGCCACGGTCACGTAGTACATTGATTCAACTACTCTCATCGTTCATTCCAGATATTATGGGCCTATTGGGTCGTACGAGTTTGTTAAAGAAAGCTGGCATTATTTTACTTGCTGAAATTTTGGATTTGTCATCGAACGAACGTTCTGTATTAATGGATAACGTTCAAATTGATTCAACTATGGACGACACCAGTGAATTCGGCAATAACACTCAACAGCAACAACAGCAAATAGTATTCTTCAGTACTGCACAATCGAAAGTATCTGATGTCGTTCGTATAAAACATCAAGATTTTCTCAATGGACGGGAACTTTTGAAAAGTTTAAACAGAATCCAATCGAACAAAATTGATCAGATTCTACGTGCTCATTTGCCTGATATGTCTTCAAAAACACTTATCGTCAACGATCAAGAACAACGAGATCGACTTGTTCTAACTGATACAGCACGCGAGAACGTATCTAAAGTACTTGAAGTACTTCATGATCCAATTCCGATCCTACTTGAAGGTAGCACTGGTGTAGGCAAGAGTGCTAGTGTCATGGAAGCAGCTCATCAATCGGGACATAACCTTATTCGTTACAACATGTCGTCACGTGTTACAATCGATGATCTACTTGGTAAAGTAGCACTCGCACTCGATGAACTATCTCAAACAACTCGATTACAATTTGTTGATGGACCATTTACAATAGCATTTGCACGCGGCTATTGGATATTGTTTGATGAACTCAATCTTGCTCAAGATACTGTACTCCAAGCTATCGAATCGGCTCTTGATACGCGGCAATTAATCATCCACAACATGAGTTCAGCTCAACAATCAGTGGTTGTTCATCGAATGCATCCAGATTTTCGATTGTTCGCAACGCAAAATCCAAATACAGGCTTTTTCAAAGGCAAACGAGAAAAATTATCTCCATCATTTCTCAGCCGTTTTCGTCCACTTATATTCAAAGAATTACCCGATAGTGAATGGCGTGAAATTGTTAAAAAACGACTCTCTACCTTAATGCCCGACCAAGCAGACGTATTAGCCGAATTATTAGTATCGAATTTCAATGCCAATATCAAAGCAGCATTACATGATTCTACACAGACATTGATTGAGGCGGGTCCCTATGCCGAAATTTCAATTCGTGAACTTCTCAAATGGGTAGAATTACTACTATGCTGGCAAAAACAGAATCCTCTGTGGTCTCAAGACACCACTATTCGTGCTGCTTTACTTAGTTTTAGTGCTTGGTGTGTGTATGGTGCCCGATATCGTGCTACAGGTCGTCGTCTCGTCGAGAATATCTTGACTGATAATGGTCGCGGTGGTTGGGGATGTCCAGCCTTGAAAAACATTAAAATGATTGTTAATCATGTTGAAAAATGTGTGTATTTTGATGATGTTCGTCATCCGATTCGATTCGAATTAGATATTAACGATCCAATAAAAGAATGGGCATCTATGTTTTCTACAGCGAATATGGAAATTGTTGATTTTGATTCAAATCTATGGAATATAGCTGTTCAAACACATCTAAAAGTTCATGAAGCCTTGATGACTAATGAATTTATTCGTTTACATGGTATCTATCGAATCGATCAGTCTTGGCTCTGGGATTGGATCATCTCAGCCGCTCAATTAAATATTCTTGGAAAACGTAAAGATTTTGTACTTCATGGCTGTAAAATGTACCAATGCCGTTTTCGTCATAGCAAAGCACAAGAAACAATTCGGACGTGTTTCTATGAAATATTCAAAAACTCGGATTTGAAACAAAAGATGAATTTCGATGACGTTTTTGTACGACCAGAAATGCCTTATGTACTCACTGATCGAGTGTTATCAACTCTCAAACAAGTATGTTTCAATATGAATATCAAACAACCAATACTTATTACTGGTGCTGAAGGATGTGGCAAATCAGAACTTCTACTAACACTTGCCTCGTTTTGTGGTCAACGCGTACATCAATTGAATATAACTCCTGAAACAGAGCCATCAGCTCTTGTTGGTCAACTTGTTCCAAACGACGATAAAGATGAAAGTGGCCCTAATTATGGTAAGACATTGATTTGGCAGAATGGATGTGTCACACAAGCTTATACCAATGGTCAATGGGTACTTCTCGATAATCTTGGCACAGCTGAATCATCGGTACTCGAAAGGCTCAATCCTGTTCTCGAACAGAAACCGATGTTGATATTAACTGAAAAAGGTGATGTTGATGAACAAATTATGCATGAGAATTATCAACTTGTGGCTACAATGACACCACCTGATACTCGACAGCAATTACAAATGAACTTGACTGGCTCAGGAAATGAACTATCGCCAGCACTCTACAATCGTTTTGCTGTAATCCATATGCAAGATCTAACATTTGATATTACTCATGATTCCGATGAGTTGAAAATGATCGCCAAAGCACTACTGTCTGATGAATCTGATGTCGATCATCAATTGGTGATTAAATTATGCGAAATAATTTTCTCATTTTATAAAAATAATACCAAGAACTTTCCAAAATTTACTTTACGTAATATCATTCGATTACTCGATAGTACTCATCTTCTTCGTTTAAGATTCAAATCTACACTTGATTTCATCTCGAGCTTATGGACAGCCTACAATGTGACAATTGCTAATCAAATTAAAGGCGCCGAACTTCGAACCGAATTAAATAATCACGTTAAACGACTTCTTGAGACACAAAAGTCGCCAATCAAACTGCAGCAACCAAAATTTACCGATTGGGTTAACGAAAGTATGGAGCATATCTTAACTGAAAGTCGACTTAACTATGCCAATGCCATATTGGGTGCTGTTGCATGTAATATTCCTCTGCTACTCGAAGGACCTGCAGCTGTCGGTAAAACAGCACTGATTTCCTACTTATGCAAACATATGAAACCACAGTCACTGAATAATCTTTCGAGCACGCCAAATCGACTCGAACGAGTTAACAATAACGATACAACAACTATTCAGGACTACCTCGGCGCATTTTTACCTGTAAATGATGGTTTTGCTTTCCAGAAAGGAGCTCTCTATAGAGCTATGGAAAATGGCTGGTGGTTTCTTGCAGATGAATTCAATTTAGCCGATCCATCAGTCATGAACATGCTCTTCCCATTACTTGAAGGAAAAAATTCCATCACTATACCATCAAGTGGTAAGATAATTAACGCCAAATCTGGCTTTCAATTTTTTGCAACTCAAAATGATGCTTCATATGCCAATCGACACCAGCTACCAGTATCATTGCGTAATCGTTTTCTTGAAGTACAATTTGGTGAATTTCCTGAGAATGAATTATCAGAAATTATTAAAAAACGTGATGAAATTGGGAAAAAGAAACCATCTTGTTTAACCAATGCATCGACTCAGCAACTAGCCAGTTTTTATCATCGAGTTGTTAATACTCGATCACGTATTACATTTCGTGAATTAGTCAAATGGCTTCATCGACATGCTCTGTTTTCTCCTCAAAAAGATCTTTGGCCTATTGTCGGTGCTTCACTGTTAGGTGCTAAATACTCATTGGATTCTACAATACGTGAAACACTTCTCAATGATCTTCAATCAACATGGCGACAAATTTCTCTGTCACCAAACCCACAAATCGAAATTAAGGAAATCAATGGACAAGTTCGTTTTCGAGAAGGACCACTTTATATTGATGTACCCAATATGACACTTGCCGATAGTCTAGTACTCACATCACCCGACAGTTTTCATCGTTCACTTATTCGTCTTTCTCTCGCCATTTACGCAAAAGAACCTGTTCTTCTAATCGGACCAACTTCATGCAAAACATTACTCGTAGAAACATGGGCACGGCTTTCAAACCGATCACTCGAACTCACTAAGGTACATTTAACACCGGACACAGAAGCTAATGATCTAATTGGCGAAATTCAACCTTATTCTTTTCTTGATCTACTCAAACGATTACCTATAATGGCTGAGCGAGTTTATCTTCGATTTAGAAGTCTTTGCCGACACCACAGTACAACAGGAGAAGTAGCAACTAGGGATGAAATATTTGTCCAACCTATCCTCGATCTCATTAACAAGCAACTTCCCGAAGCTATACGACAATTTGAAGTAGCTTACACACGTGATGAAGACCGCCGAAAACAAAAGGATGAACTTCATGATAACTTAACAGCATTTCGTACGGAAGCCGAAGCAATATTAATACCATCCTCATCTTCCGAGCTTCGTGGTGATCATGAGAACGAACCAGAGCCTACCACAAATTTAGCAGGCCATTCATCTTCATCGAGATCAATAGCGAATACATCGTTCTCAAGTTTTTATCAAGTTGATGATTCTTACGATCTTACCTATCAACCAGATATGGAACCAACCTATTCCGAGTCAGATGATTCATATATAATGATCGATGATGGTTTTAGTAACTATGGTGAGGACTTCAATGTTCCACAATTAACAACTCCAGCGAACACCACTACATCATTAACATACGTTGATGATGGTTTTGATCAACCAATACCTACTTCAACATCAGACATTACATCGACAGAACCTGTTTTTGAATTAGATGATGGTTTCGATGTGCTTATTCATGTAGAAAAATCTGAAATCGTATCTGAACCGAAGAACAAAGTAAACATAGAATTACAATCGATTATTCTCGATGACGGCTTTTCGGATGTGATTAATCCAAATACAACCATGGAACCAACAGTTCCACCCATGAAATCTCCGAAGTCACTCCACGAAACTGAATTTCCCGAATCACTATCGATTGCCATTGACACCATTCGTGATCATTTCAAAGCCATGCTTCAACATGCACATTATGCTTCGTTTACAACAAAAGATATGACATTGCGTGATTATCAATCGAAATTTATCGATGTTTGGGACCGTTTAACATCTCGTAATTTTGATCGAAGAAAACCAATATTTCTCTACAATGATGGGCCAGTAACTATGACAGCAAAACAGGGCGGTATTCTTTTTCTTGAAGATCTCGATCTGCCAAATCAAGCAGTCATTGAACGATTGAATTCGATGCTCGAACCGACTCCTAGCTTTGCACTCACTGAAGATATAACAAGTCATGCGGAGAAAGGTCAACTCGACATAACACTATCGAGTCAATTTCAAATCTTTGCCAGCGTTCATCAAGATCAAGTTCATCAAGTACTTAAATTAAGTCCAGCAACGCGTTCGCGTTTTACAGAGATCTATGTCCCAGCTTATACTGAAAAAGATCTTCAAACACTTGTGAAAACAGAATTACTAAAAAGACACGTACATCTCAATCAAGTCGATTCTATTGTTGGCTTAATGTTTTCATTACGGCAAAAACTACGCGATGATTCAGAATGGAAATTAAACAATGACATTCAACTATTGTTTCGTTGGACTGATTTCATTACAAGCCATCATACATCGTTATCACTTGTAAACCGTGTCTTTCTTGGTGCTCGTTTCTTCTATTTCGATCAATTGCCTTTATCACAGCATGCTTTTCTGTTTGAAGAATGGCGCAAAAGCTCATTAAGAAACGATCTGTATCATGAATATGATGATATTTTCAAAGCGCCAACAGCGTTACATGGTGCGATAACTTTCGAATTAATTAAAGCTAATGAAATAAATGAAGACGCACAGGTTCCATTCGATATTGGGCCTGGATATATAGCATTACGTTATACAGGCGTTCGATATTCCTATGAAAAGATTGATGAACAGAATCAAGGAATGCAATTAAACGAATTACGTAAACGTTTCTATTGCGTTCCAACATCAACAATGATCAATCAAATTGCGCGCATATTCGCGGCAACTTCGTCAAACACACCATTATTACTCGAAGGTCCACCAGGAATCGGAAAGACTCAAGTTGTTATTCAAGTTTGTTCATTACTTAACAAGCAATGCGAACGAATCAACTTATCAGCAAATACTTCGCTTGATCAGTTGATTGGTTGTATTATTCCTCGATTTGTCAATGGCATACGTATTTTTCAATGGCAAGAAGGACGAGTTTTGTCAGCAATCAAAGCTAACAAATGGATTCTTTTTGATGAACTCAATTTAGCTGCACCGGAAGTGCTGGAAGGTCTTACGCCACTATTCTATCGTGGTGCAACACATTTTACTGTACCGACAACAGGCGAAATAGTCGAAGTGAAAAATATTCGTCTATTTGCTACGATGAATCCGTCAACAATCGGTGGTGGCCGAAGTAAATTACCCCGTTCAATTAGTAATCTATTTAGTATTGTTCAACTCGATGATTATTCAGAAAATGAATTACGTATGATTCTTGTACGATTATTTGCTCATGATTTGAAAGAAAACAATATCAATATGGATCAACTCGATGCCTTATTCGACACTCACATATCACTAAAAGTACTAGTACGACAAGGTAATCTTGGACGAACAGGTGGCCCATATGAATTAAACTTACGTGACCTTTCCAAATTTCGTGATGTATTTCGTGGCTCTATCGAAAGTCAATTGTTTCATTATCAGCATATGAACACTGGTGATGATGATAACGAAGAAAATAGGACAAAAGAAGAGTTGAATTCAAGTATAGGCGCTTCTGATGCGCGATTTTTATCGATTCGCAAATTTGCTCAAGTTGTTTACGCATGTCAATTTCAAGATCAAAATGATTTCGTTCAAGCATGCGATTTGATCAATTCAAAATTTCCGATCAATGCAGTTTTGAGTAAACTTGAAAATGACTTTTCAATTGATACAAGTGTGGCCACTGTTGTACGTATTGGTTCGATTTATGTAGGAGCTGGCCGAGAAGAACCATCGCCAATCGATATTGGTCTTATTCATACGAAGAAAACTGTTCGTCAATTGGAATTACTTGCTGCTGCATGTCAATCACGACGAGCTATCCTTCTTGAAGGTGATATTTGTTCTCGTAAATCGTCACTTGTGATGGAACTTGCACGTTTAACCCGTAATCGCCTCATCATTATTCCACTACATGAAAATTTTGAAACAACAGATTTAATTGGTTCGTGGAGACCTAGTAGTGACCATGAATGCAATAATCCTCTATTTAACAAAATCGATACTATGTTCAAACAAGTGATAAAAACCCTCTTTCTTCTTCTTATGCCATTGTTATCAAAAGACAGTAATGAACATGTATTCAACGAATTTAAAGATATTCTTCTTAAACGAACAACTGTTCCAGGCGCAACTCGTTATGAGACAATTCCTTATGAAATCGAAGCTCTTAAAAAAACTGTTACACTATTAACAACATTGACTAAAATCAGTCAAATGTCTAATGAAATCAAACTACTTCTATCATGTTATGCTCGTCAATCTGATTACTATGTCAATAAACTGGAACATATTCGTTTAAATGAAAAACAAGAAATTGGTTTCATCTTCGTTGAATCAGAATTCGTTCAAGCTATTCGCGAAGGTTGGTGGGTTCTTCTGGACAACATCAATAGTGCACCTTCTGAAGTACTTGAACGATTAAATTCTCTAACAGAAGATAATCCAATGTTATCGTTATATGAAAATTCTGATGGTCAAGTTTTAACACAATCCGATGGAATAAATCCAAATTTTCGTCTGTTTACAACAGCCAATCTCAATCGAATCTATTCAAATAAACTTTCATCGGCGTTTCTTAATCGAGTCATACGTATTTGTTTGCCACCCATTGATCAATGGGATATGGCAAACGGAAATGATCCGACTAGTAGTGATTTGTATGAATTAATTGCCACACAATTATCAACAATTCCAGCTGGTAAACAATTGACGCATTTATTAATTTTGATGCATCTCAATGTTAAACAATATGTAAAAGATGGCCGTTTAACTTATCCGAGTGATTTTCTTGTTACTTATCGCCTTCTTGAACAATGCATTCGTACTTTACGTTATTTGGTTGATCAAAATATCAATCCAGTTGACGCTTGCTATTGGTCGTTATTGCGATCCTATTGTTCATCATTGAAAGATTTATCAGAATATCAATTTTATCTTGAAAAACTTCAACAAACAATCGATAGTCTTCATCTTTGCTCGACATCAACAATTTATTCAACACCAGCAGATCCATGTGATGAGAAGCAGCCACTTTGGCTTCAACAAACACAACCGATTCGTTCTCATTTTATTCAATTTGAACGATATCTTATTGAATTAATCTTAAATTTGATTCAATTACTTGTTAATAATGAAAAATTGAATAAACTAACGCGAGATCTGCTCATATTATTTATCGATAATATTCTTCTATTGATGACACCTACCGATGCGCAACTCATTCAACTCAAACAAATATTGACTAATGAGAATGATAATCAATTGAATTTATCAAAAATTTTACTTGAATTAATACAGCATAAACAAATCACGCCTCGTTCAGAAGTGCAACGATCGATGAATATTGCAACTTTCATTCAAGAATTTCTCACAAACGAATCATCGTCATTCGAATTACTATGTCTTGAATTGACTGATCTATTAGAACATTTCATTGGTCAAACATCTTTTAGTGACACGCATGAGCGCTTATCATTTATTCAACGAACCATTTCAATTATTGAAACATTTAATCAATTTTTCACTTCTTCTATATTTGGTTTATTCAATCGAGAGACTCAACTAACAAATCTATGTTCACACATGACTAAATATCTTCGACCTCTCTTATCATTCAAAGACAAATGTTCAACCTTCGAACTCTTTCATGATCCATCATTCCTAGAAGCTAAGCAACAATTTCGTACGCATATGTTTACCAATTTCGATAGCGGCCTTATTTGGTCATTTGAACGCGCACAAACATTTCCGATTCGAACATCAAGAAAAGATCTTCGGAAATTGGTCGAGTTCATTCGAAAAGATCAATCAAAATCGAATCTCGAGCCAATACAGTATTTTTCGACACTTTTAGAATGGATAGGTCTTCGATGGACATTTGATGAATATTTATCGCCTAGTGTTCGACAAGTTTTACAACGAAATGTTTGTATAACACATGATTTCATCGTTGAATGTGAAGTGAAATTTTGTTGTTGGGAATTATGTAAGATTCTATCAACAATGATTCTACAAGTTATTCAGGAATTTCCGCTAGAATCAAGCACAATGAACAACGACTATTTACGATTAAAGAAAGATTTTGCAACAAAACAAAATGAATTGGACAAATGCGAAGAAAATGTTCAACAATTTAGAAATCGTGTTGAAAGCTTGTCTCAAGAAAATTTACAAACAGATAACACACATACAATGCCGGCAACAGAAAGTCACTTGATAAATACTCGAGCTCGACTGCAGCGTAATGTTTCTTTATTCCGTGCAGAAGACAATGATCAGCAAGTGCGATTCGAAGAAGCAACTCGGGAATTATCTCAACGAAGAACCGAAGTAAATCAATTGTTTGACCAATTATCTCGTGTTGAAAAGTCTCGAACAGCTGCAATTGATAAAGCATTAGCTTCACGCTCAAAATTTTCTGAAGAAATGCAAAAACTACGAACATCTACTGCTTTTCAGTTTGTTCATGATCGATTCGAACAATCGGATGCGAAGCGATTTAATGAATTTTGTCAAATCCTACTCAACGCCCATCGAAACCCCAGTTTAATCAACCTCGATGGTCAACTCGATCTGCGCGCCGTTCTTGCAACACCTTTCGGTCGTCAATTAATTGAACACGATGACATACTTGAAGCGCCATTAATACTTTTTCTATGCGGATTTTTTACCTATCCACGTTTCTATCATGGCCACCGATTGCATATTATCTCTGATTGGAAACATTTTCAAAATCAACTTGATATTCGTACAATTAATTCACTAGATTTAATTATATATTGTCCTAGTAAACAACCGTTCAATTGCTGTCTTCTTTCGATTAAAAATGAATCCCGTTCAATATCAATTCATATGTTTAGTTTACAACAAAATATTGACATTTATGAACTAAACGATATTTTAACAGACAACTTACCGGAAGGAATTAAAATTACTATTTTGCAAGAACAATTTCCTTATATCGATGGAACTCTATCGGACAATGATCCAAAAGCATTTGGATTTGGATGTCTTTTATATTTACATGAACCAACAAATATGGCAACAAAAATAACGACAAATGATATTTATGATCAAACAACAATAATTTACAATCAACTTAAACAATTTGTCAAGCATAACACATTCGAACGAAAACCATTGCCAGCCTTCATCCACCAACAAATCATTCGAATGGAATCAGAATTCGAAGCTCTTACTAGAGGAAATCTAAATAGCGATGATGTTTGGCTGACAGTTATTCAGCAAATGCAGACCTTTATTAAACCATATCAAGAAGTATTTTCATCAATTACTGTTCAAAATATTTATCAAGAATTAATATATTCAATCCAATCTATTCAACTGCCTGATACGAGCAGCCGTTTGACATCTCTAGCTTTCATACAGTCTTTTGCAACTAAGTATAGCTGCGTACATTTAATTGATAAGCATTTACGTGACAATGCTAATTTACAACATATTGAAAGCGTTGAAGATTTTCAACTTTTATTTGATTTTATTAAAAAATCAATACGTCTACTGAGACTGATTATTCAGCATGTTATTTTTGGTGGTGACCGCTTTTCGAATGAACTCTACCAATCTACACCTGATATTATCGCACATCTTGAAGTCATTTTTCGTACAACATTAAAAGTGATCGATATTGTTGAGGGATTTGTACACGTCGGTATTAAGCAATCAAAAGAAATCTTTGAAGAATTTCAAAGAAAACTTGATCAATATTTATCGAATTTATATTTACCGTCGGCGCTTCTTTCCCGATATGGACTTGTTAATTTTGTTACTCGTCTAGCCCCATTATTTGATGAACATCGAGAAAATCGTTCATTAACAAATTCAGGATCAAATGAATCACACTCAAGTTCGTTTGTAAATATAGATCCAATAGAAATCCGAAAAAAGACTATGCAAAGCAAAATCAATGAAATGATGATAAATTTTACTGGTTTATTGTCACGTGCAAGTCAATTACCTTTTCGACCTCTTCACATTATTCAACGTATTCATCGACAGTTAGATCAGTTGAAAACATTCGATGTTGATCAAGAAAATGAAAGTAGTTTGAAATCATTTATCTCTGAAGAACAAGTTTTGACTGATCTACTTGAAAAATTTACCCGTGAAATCAATCAATATACAACGTTTCACGTATCACTGCCAAATGATCGACCTATTCATGAAATTTCCAAAGCCGAACTGTCATTGGATTCATCTCAAGTAAACTTAACAAATCATGAATCAGATTTAAAGATATTTCGTGAAAACATTCGCAATAGTAGCAGAGCTCATTCATTCAAAGCATTGAGTGAAATCATTCGATTGACGCATGCTCAAGCGTCTAATCAAACTTGGTTGAGAGCTTTGTGTCTGTTGACATCAAATGAAAAAGATCTTCTACGAACAATTTTAATGCAGCTAAATGATGATTTAGCCATGCAGATTGAGCGAGATCCGAACAATATTGAGAATGATCGAACCTTGGCGGATGATGTTGCTTTAAGTTATGCTCAATTTCGAGTTGACCTATTAAATGAAGAATCTAATCGTGATATGTTGTCAAATTATATTAATGTTGCTCGTCTTTCAACCGAACTTCGGGAATGGACAAAAAACGCCCATTTGAATGTGTTCAACGTATTGGAAAATATCAAAAAAATTAGCGATGATCTAAATCGTGCGCAAAATCAAATGAAAAATTTTCTATCAGATTCTAGTTGTAGTCTGCTACCTGTTGATTTAAGACCAGAAGATCTTATTTGTCTTCTTCTACCCGAAAATGCATCGGCTATACAAATGATTTGTTTGAAATTAAATGACATTGACTTATTTCTGTCGTGTCGTACTGACAAAGTCGAGCCGATGCATTTATCCGTTACATTATCGCCGTCAGTAGCAACACACGGTCTAGCTAGTTTTGTCTATCGTCAGCAAACATCCAAGATACCGTTATTTGATAGACAAAGACATGTTCAATATGTTTTTAGTGAAACAATCAATGTTGTTCAGCAACTCACCAATCTGTGTGTCGATCCTAGAATTCAAGAAAGTCTTTTGATGACGGTTTGTACAAGCATTAAAGAATTATTCCCTATACAAATAGCACTTGGATTGGCGTTAATGATTTTAATCGATTGGTCAGCAAATAGCCTGAAGGATTTCAAACCTAATCAAAATTTACTAAGAATTATAACATTAAAAGAGGACGAAATCGAATTGTCAAACTTGAAAGCAAATATTCATCAACTTGAACAAGAATTAAATAGATTAGAACAAGATTGTGACAAGCGTCGACGTGAACGAGTAGACGCAGAACTTGACTGCCATTTGGCGATGACCGAAGACCATTTTGTTGTTGAAAGCATCGAAAGAAAAGTAAAAGAATGTAGTGGACGAGAGAACTCGGCTGAAATACAAATGAAGGGAAAACAAACTGAAATTTCAAGGGAAAAACAAAAGTTTGAAAAAGCAATGAATATCTATCAGCGCGGATTGGAGCGAGCGCAAGATCAGTGGATGAATGATGTTCTGAAGCATTTCTCAGCAATCTCGGAAACGATCAAAAATTATCTTGTGAATTTAGCAAATCGTTTGAGTTTGAATATTTCAACATCAGTTGATCTAAATACATTTCTTTGCATTCCAGTAGCTATTGCTAAGGAGTGTTTACTCGGAACAACAACATCAATTGTGGATGAGAGTCAGATTTATATTTTAAAGAAAGCCATACTAGAAGAACTCGATTTTGTTCAAGCTCATTCAATGGCTTTAGCTGAAACTGATCCCATGCACTTATTTATCTCATTCTATTGCGATTCAATACGCATTTCATTTTCATCCTTGTTGAATTCGACAATAAGTTGGAAAGACTATTGTCAAATACTTCGAACACAACAAATGAAATATTACGCGGATGAAAAGAGAAAAGAAAGTCTATGTCAATTAAACTTATGGACACGAGAGCAATGTTCATTATTTCTTAATGAAATTCGAATGGGATTCAATCAAATTGATATTCTAAAACATGCCCAAAATATAAGCAAACATGTTCGTAGAGAAGTCATAAAATTCGATGTTTTAATGACTGGCCAACAGAATACACAATTTCAACATTTGATTCGTGAATATGAAAGATTTGTTATCTATTTGCTCGCTGCTGGTTGTCGTTATTTTCAATTGCAACGTGGAATACGTGAGCCACTTGATGATTTATTAATTGGTGTAACAGCAGACCTAGTCGATTTCTCACAATTTCCACATACAGAAATCGATCTATTAAATCTGTTAGAACGATATGAAAGTCAATTGAATAGCCATAGTGATATACTTTTATTGCTTCCATTACATCTTACTTTTAAGTTTAATTGTAATCCATTTAATATTTTTGATCAAATTGAACGTTCAAGTCAGGTTTTAGTTAAATTTATTCTTCCGTCAGCCTTTCTAATCGAGCGAACATGGTCAACAATTGATAAATTAATTGAAAGTATTTCTCAGGCAATAAGTGATGATGAATATCGTATTGTCAAGGATGTTTGTGGCGAATTTGCTCAGCTAACAGATGAATCACGTCAAATTGACGATAAAGGCGATTTCATTTCTAAACAACTTCGATCGAATCTATTTGAACGTTTGTCTTATTATATTGATGATTTATGTAAAATTATACTCAAAAATCGATCAAGCATGAAATTATATTGTGATGATCTCAATCAACGATGGCATTTAACCATGAAAGAGATATTTCGTGGTTTCATCAAAACGCAAAAATTTCATATTCATCGGCAGCTTTCTTGGAATCAACGTAATTTTAAATCCGCGACCAATTCGCTACTCTTATCAGAGACAAACAGTCCTCTTCGATTGGGAAATATTGAAAAAATTCTTCAACAAAAATCTCTCGTCTTACACTCGATCGAATCGAAGAAAAAAGTGGAATTGTTAAAGAATTTTCATTATCTTAAAATTCTCTATCAGTTGAGTGTCGGTGGAATCGATAATTTAGAATCGATCATTATGAATATGCCAATGGAACACATGAAGTATAATGTGCTATTGAAATTAATGCATTCAACACGCGATATTTATGATCGAGGTGAAAAATTACTTCTCGAAGAATCATTAGTAAGCTTATTAAATGATTCTCAAAAGATTGAAGAAAGTTTTGGATTACTTGAAAATATTCATAAACAAGAATTCAATATCTTCAATGATTTTTATATTTTATCGAAAGCAACAGTAGAAAAACGTTTTCGTGATATATGGAATTCGATTGATTTGCAATCGCTTGCAAAACAAGCAACAGAAGCCAATACAAATTGGCTGCATGCTGGCACAAGTTTTGCCCAATTACGCCAAAACAAGCGAACAAAAGATGAAGCATTTTTGAGCAAAGCTAAGCGTAAAGTGGCTAGTTTTGGACGAAAGATGTGGTCGTTTTTTGTGTCTGATCCTACTGATGATACGCATAATGATATCGATCATTGTTTTGCTTCTGTAGTACATGATACTTTGCTTTTTATGCAATCACAGCAGCATGGCATAAATCGAATCTTTACGGTGGCTCGTCAAGAAGAATTAAATAAAATAATCGAATTACATCGAAAGTATCAATCAGTAATTAATATGTCACCACTGAATGAACAATTATTTCCCGAGTCCGAAAGTATATTTATTTTGCGAATCAATCGTATCGATTGGAACGTTCAACATATTTCAGTTTTGTTTTGGGATTCGGATAAAGAAAAAGTTCCTTGTCTTATTTTACCCATTCAATTGAATACTGCTCTTCGACAAGTAAACATTGTTGTTAAAACGCACATAACACACTTGGCTGTTTATACTGATTACTATAGTGGTAGTAAAATGAAATGGTCCACACTCGTCGATAATCAAATCCCATATCATATACAAAATCATATCAAATTGATATGCCAGCGAGTTTATAACAAAAAGTGTTACACTGTGAATGGTGTTGGAAGCGAACTTAATCAAGCGCCTGTTCCATTGGTCGGGGATTTGCAAAAAGATTTAACTGAACTAGAACATCAACTTCTTAATCAATATAAACGAACTAAAGAACAGAGTGAGTTCCTATCATCTTCCATCACTCGAGCAATCGACAAGTTGACCATCCATATGAAAGATATTCTCACCATAATATCTTACGTGACACTAAATCCAAATGATTTATCAAGTCCAACCGATATCTACAGACTATTCATGCAATTGCCACGAATCGATAACTTGAAGAAAGCCTTAGATCTACTAGAGATCAGCGAATTCACATCAATATCACCAGTAATACAATACGTCAACGATGATGATCCAGCGATCGATGTTGATTTGCAATATGTTCAAACCCATTCGATGCAGAAAGCATTTTACTCAAGCCGACAATGCCTCATAGATGCTAGAGCTCAAATACATCATTTTATGGATAATTTGCATCTAAACCGGGCACATATGACTTTAACTTATGCATGGGCCAGTGCGCGCTTGACTCATGGATCTCAAAATACACAAGAAGAGTTCTCAGTTATGCTGAAAGAATGTGCACAACTCGATCAGAGACCATTCACAAGAAACAATGAAGAAGTCGTTCGACATCGAATCGAATGCCAACGAGTGGTAAACGACGCACAGCAAGTGTATAGAACACTTAAACGATCATCGAACAATTGGGCTGAAATTAAACGTCTCGCAAGTTTATCGTCATTACCGATCGAAGATGATCTCACCGTGGCATTCGCTCGTTCTGAAATGAGCCGTGATGTTCATCTATGGCTGATCAAAACAAAGAACGATGATGGAACATCAACTAATTTAGCATGTCATCCACAAAAAGCTATTCTTGATTTTGGCATTACACTCATAGGCATTCATAGACGATTGATACAGCGTATATTTATTCATAATCATACAGATCAAGATTTGAATGTGAAAGTTGATAGAAATGTAGCAGGTGATACTTTGTTCGATGTGACCGGTGAAAGTCAACAAGTAAATGCAAGTCATATGTGTGAATTAGAAGTACAATTAAGACCGCCGACCAAGATTGGTTCATTAGATGAAAACTGGAATCTTGTTATCGATGATACAATAACACTTTCGAATGCCATTCGATCGACTATTCAAATTGTCGAAATGGATGTCGAAATGCCAATTGATACCATCGATTTTGGTCTCGTGGCTTGTAGTAATCATCGAATTGAGAAGACAATCGACCTAAAAAATGTGCTACCATGTCCGGTACGTATCAAATCTCAAATACAAGCCACTGAAACGAATAAAAGGCAATCTCAGTTAATTATTATGAATAATGAACTTGAATTACCAGATAATTCAGTCGTACCCTTTGGGATTGCACTTGAACCAGCAGATAACATCGAGGAAGATATTGATGCCGATGTTTGTCTAGCCATTGATTCAGCTAAAAATCTTAAATGGATCAAAGTACTTGCACATGTTCGACGTCCTCGTCTTACAGTGATTTATGAAGGTCATACTTACAACGAACAGAGCCAATCGTATCGCGTAGCAATTAGTAACTTTTACAAAAACGAGAAACGTATTATTCCTATCGAATTTCGAAACGATGGAACGATTGAATACACCCTTCGTCTATCCTCACCGAAACTTACACTTACTATAACCGAAGTCAATCTATCGGTAAATACAACAAAGACAGTTCCAATAGAAATTCAAATGCCAGCTGTTGCTCATCGAGAATTTGTGCTTGCCATCGATTTTATCAATATTACACGTCAATCTCAATTGATAATTGATTGTCAAACAGCTCAGCCTCAACTGGTCTATTCAATGCAAAAAAATGATAAAAATCAGATTATGAATATATCACAGTCAGCTCATATGCAGCAAATCTGGAACAAAGATTTACAAATATTATTACCTATCGAGCATGAAATAATATTCACAAATGACAGTAAAGCTGCTGCTACTCTCAGCTACAAGCGACTTGTATCATCACAAGATGTTCAAACATCATTGGTAGCTAATTTTCGTATGGAACCTGATAATCTTATCATTCCTCCCAAGTCCAAAGTTCCTGTACGCTTTCTCTACCATCCTGTCGATTTTGAAAAGTTCGATGTTCAAGCAGAACTATTAACAAATACATCTATGGATCCAATGCGTATTCCATATTATGTCGAGTTTCATACACCAATCTTACAAACAACTCAACGCAGTTTGATTGATATTGGGTTGATACAACCGGGGAAAATCTTCAAGAAAAGTATTTTAACTGTAGAAAACATTGGAATACTAGAACTTCGCTTTGCTATATCTGATCCTCTTAGAAAAAAATCATTTGTTAAAGTAGCTACTCTACAAGAATCATCATTGAATGTAAGACCATCATCAATCAATCGACCATTGAAAATTGAGCCGAAGAAGCAACGTTCATTTGATATTGTAATTGAATGTGATACAATTGAAAATAGTTCTATGCCAGAAATAATTGGACTTGTTGAATTTGAATTAATAAGTTTATGTGACCCGGTGATCGACATCGATGGAAAACTAGTCAATCGTACTGTTACGATAGTTATTGTTGGGCACACATTGCCTTTGCCGGACTTCGCTTTACCTCAAGATCTCAAGCCGAGTATTTGGTCAGATCTTGAGTTACTACCTTCATCTTGGCTGTATCAAATTTGTCAAGAACATTCACTGCACAACTCTTACATTCCCCTTGTAGCACTGACAGCTATTGCTCATGTATGCGGAATACAGCAAACGAAAATCAAATTGCCTTTGGCTGCGAATGAATGGGCTATGTTCTGTACGAATCTCAATAGTGCTAACCAACATACAAATATGAACGCATTAACTCTTGATATGTTTATGAATGCAACAACAGCAAGCATGGCAATTGATATTCTAACCAAACTGCTAAGATCTGCATTGCCAAACTACCGATCATTCTTTCATCAATCGAGTCTCTTTCATCAGTCGTTTTCCAATAAGGAGTCTATTCGACTTCAATTGTTCGGTGTGATTAATGCAGCTGGTAACATTGGTGAAGCCTATACAATGCAGAGCTATGCATTGAAATTATGGAACATCTATGAGCAATGTCCATTAGATCATGGATTTCGGCAATCGATCGAGCTTGTTCATCAATGCATTAGTAATGATTGTGCTATGCCAGAGACCATTCGTACTTTCACCAAATTCATTCATCAAGCAATACAGTTAACTGAAGTAACAGCTGTTTCACAAGAATTGTCAAATCTGATTCCATCAAGTAATGCTTTTGGAGAGCTAATCAAATCCTCGATCAAAATATCGGACTTTAAATGGTTTCTGTTGTTTGCACATATCGAGGACAATATTATAGAACTGATGACCCGACTAGTTAAAAAGGAATGGCAAGCGTTACTCGAATTACACCTGATCCTATTCAAGCGACAACAATCAACAATGTCACTTCAACGATCACTAATTGTAGCAGTTAAAAACATGAATCTGCCGTGGAACTCATTGGATGCCAATATAAAATCAGATATCATTGCATCATTGTTTGCTGACTACACAAAACTTATTCCCATTCTTATCTCTGTGTCAGACAAACAACAATCGCGAATGGATGATTTATTAACAGTGAGTGAGGTAATTCTTGCATGTTCTGAGCCATCAATTTCATTCGATTCTATTCGAAAAATCTTCAAAGAAATTTCCTTTAATAATATTTATCAAGCATTAAAAACTCATTTTGGTTCATCATATACATCGCTCGATTATCTTGCATCACAAATTCTCCGATTTCGCGAAACACGGACGATTGGTGGTCAGCATAATCCCATGATTGATACGGGCAATCATGAAATATTTTGTGATATAATGCGCCAGCTTATCGGATTTACAGTCTCTCAGTGGAGTTCTACCAGAAAAGCTATTACCTTTGCCTATGATTTACTTTGTGATCTAGGTCAACATAATGTCACAGTAGCTTCTACCATTTCACAGGCTTTTCTTCTTCTGGATGTCCTCAGTCCAAATAAAAAATGGTATTCCATCAGAAACTTACTCTTGGGTCTCAATTCAACACCGACATGGGATACAGCGCTCAAATTTATGGATGGTATTGAATGTGATCGCATTGTTCTTGGTCTTATAGAAGTATTGGCGACTGCCGATATCGAAGAAATAATGGCAGAAACGATCTTGGAACTATGTCGTCTTGTTTCAACCGAAACAGAACTAAGTGCGCTCAAATCACATGAATCTGCCATTAGTCAGCTATCTGTCAATAATTCAATAGTCGAATTGTTCGAAAAAGTCCAATTTCATAGCCCTCCAACAATGCAAGAAAAAATCCATGCCTATCTAACTTTGCTGCGTCTATCATCGCATTCTGCACTGGACGTAGAAAGTCAACATATCTTATTCGATAATCTAGTTACATCATGGTTAACACTGTTCAATATTACTTGTGTGAATTCTCAACAAGTATTCACAGTTATCTCGTCTATCTTAACTTCATTTCATGGTCTAATATACACCAAAGATATTCCATTAGCTCAGCAACTCTATACAACAGCATTAACATCAGCACTTTGCCGTCTCGCCAATTTTCGCCAACATAATCGTGCATTAAACTTCGTCAAGCCGTTAACTGTGCCTACAAGCAATTTACCTTCTATTCTCATTACAATACGTGAAACTCTCGCTAAACGTACTTGTGATGAAAAGATTCCACCGTTGACTGTTCAACAAACAGCACCAAAGCCAATACTTACGAGGATGACATCAATTGAATGTCCTTATTCGGAAGCGACACTCACACAAATGGAAACATCAGTACTGAACTACATTAAGAATGTTTCTCGACCGCCAGCAATTTTTCTTGAATCTGATACAATTCGTCATATTGTCGACACAGCACTGAACACTCGGGCACATGTTAATCAATGGTATGCTACATTTACTACTCTAAATGTTCTTGTACATTATCGATCAAATCCTACTGATTTGCAACGAATCAGAGCTGCTCATGACATTGTTCAATATGGTATTCAGCTGCTTCGTGATCTTATTATTGCAAGAAAAGTTCTTGAGCCTACCTTCGCTCGTATCGGTATTCAATTCTTGACGAAAGAACTAATGCAACTCGAGAAATGTTTACTCTCATTGGCTCTCGAGAAATATCCAAACATGCGACATGCTTTGCGTCAATTGAATATTGATGTCAGTCGAATTAAAGTTGATTTCAAACCTCCTTCGGCTTCTGTTGCGCCTAAAGGTCGGTCTTCAAATAAACCTAGATTTGAGATCCTTTCAGGAATAACGGATATGCCCGAACCTACACAGCAGACAAGTGGATTAACATCGGTGACAAACACCGATGATGATACACCGTTGTCATTCGATGATTGGGAAAATGCAACTGGAGCACAGAGTGATCAACAGATAGAAGATGCTTTGAAATTGGAAAAGAAGAGAAAAGAGATGAAATCGAAAAAAATGAGCAAACTAACTTCGAATCAAGGTCTTCGAGCAAATGTCCAGAATTTAGCAAGTGGTATGTTAAATCAAAATACGAATACGATGAAAGCTATACCTGCCAGCGGTGGAGCCGCTCAGAGTGACATTATTCCGATGGATGCAAGTGATAATCAAGAGATAAATATTGATTTAGGAATGAAAGCTATGCAAGAACATTTGCAAAAACAACCGAATCTAATAGAAATGTACGAAAAAATAAATGCTAAAGCTGCTTCGATTGTACCCGATGGGAAACTTGATAATCGATCACTTCTTAAACCATCGAGTCAACATGAGCGGTGGACTTATCAATTGGTTGTTGAGATTCCGGCAATTAATCACATGATCGATCTCATAGTGAAAGAGTTCCGTTCGTATTGGGAAAAGCTTGATCTAGCTGAAGAACATCAAATTCATTGGTGTATTATGATCGATAATTCGGGTTCGATGAGTTTGCATCGAAATTCTATTTATGAAGCACTTGTCATCATTATGGAATTATTGCGTAAGCTCGAAAGTAAATTTGCTGTTGCACGATTTGGCACGCGAACTAACCAGAAAATCTTAAAAAATCTTGATGATCTCTTCACGAATCAAGATGGACAATATGTTCTTGAAGCATTAACTTTTGATGAAGGAACATATCCTGCTACAGGACTGGCACGTATCGCTAATAAAATATTTCCAGTAGAAGAAACACAAAGACCGTCAGAATCTATTATTCATCGCCTTGTTTTGATGATTACCGATGGTTTAACACAAGAACGCGATGATCAAAGTTATTCGGAAACAATCAATAGAAATAAAATCAATCTTGGTTTCATGTTCATTGAAACAGCTGATCAAAGTAGCAGTCAAGTTCTACTTCGACGTTTAAAGCAAGCTCAAAGTTGCATTCTCAAAGCAAATAATATTTCTGAACTTCCATATAAGATACCTCAACTTATGCATGATATGGTAAAGGCTTGTCTGGCCAAAGTATCTTCATCAGCATTACCACCGGCAACACCATATCCAGTGATCCAAATCAAAGTGCCATGTGTTAATTCAAATATACTGATTGAAGAAATTCTTGCTACAAAAGAAAAATATACAGCAATCAATCAAACTTCGTATACAATCAGCAGTCCAACAACTAGCATCCCAAGATTGACCCAAGTAAATAGATATTCGATGATTTCATAATCATCTCTTACAACGAAGATGTTCTCTGAAATTCAATCTATTAATATATTGATTTTTCTCTTTTTTTAGATTCGTTCACAATTATCAACTTATTTATCACAAGCACATGAATACACTGATTATGGATCGCGAGCTATGGATGCACTTCGCCAATATTATCATTCGCTCAAACCAACATCTATGATGCAAGAGATAGAGAAAAAATGGATAAGCTATGAATATGAGTTTTCAGGTCTAGTCGATGATCTATCGGCTGTACTTGGTGACATAGTCTTTCCGTTTAACAAATTTACGCGCCGTCGAGCAGCACTACGTGGCTCATCTCTGTATTTGCCTGGTGTGATCAAAGCAATGACTACTGAGTGGACGTATAAGAAAATTTTTAGTGCTAAATTAGCCGGTGGCAAACGAGATCATGCAATTTGTCTTGTTTTAGATGTGTCGACTTCTATGTTCGGCACGTTGAGTATTGGTATGATCAAAACAATTGTCGTCTTTACTGCTGCGCTACGAAAACTTAGTTTGGAAAATTTCGGTATTATTGTTTTTGGTAGAGATGTGCGCTTAATTAAAACCAATGAACAGCCTTGGGATGCAGCTTGCATTTACACACTCATGCAGCAACTACGTTTCGATCGAGATGATGATACTAAAGATGCAGATGCTCTTGAGGCTGCTATCGATCTTCTTATTCAATGTCCGACACGAGGTGAAAAGAAGATTTTTATTCTAACTGATGGTTATAGCAATTGTGGCAATCGTCTGTCTATGATACAACAACGTGCTGAAGATCATAACATTGATCTTATTGCAATGGCTATAGGTACCGATCAAACCAATTTAAAGTCTACGTATAAACGATATTTACAATGTGCTGCACCATATGGTTTACCTAAAGCTTTGAGATCTTTATTCGAACAAGAAACTCAATTATTTTCACTCGAATGGCCACAAAAAACGAACGAAGATGAAGATATAGATAACGATGAAAACAGTGACACACCGAAAAAGACCCTCTTTGATGGCATTAAATCGAATAAAGTCTTTGGAGAAATGATACAAGATTTGGCTGGTGAACGCGAGAAAATATTAATTAATAGTGGTCATCCACCATCTAATATAACAGTTGATATTTGTTTCTGTCTCGATTGTACTGGAAGTATGTCACGATGGTTATCAGCAGCTAAAGGACAAATGAAAATAATTATCGAAGACATCACCAAATTGATTGAAAAAGAATATCCATCGCTTAAATTAAAATTGCGCTTTGCCATCGTGGGCTATCGTGATATCAGTGATAGACCACAATTCTTTGTTCAGGACTTCACTGATGAAGCAACTAAAATAATTAATTTCCTCAATGGATTAACAGCAAGTGGTGGTGGTGACATACCTGAAGATGTTCTTGGTGCACTTAATCAGTGTTTAACCTTGACATGGAGTAACACGAATGCTCGCTTCATCGTTCTCATTACTGATGCACCGGGCCATGGACCGGAACTAAATGAAAATTTAACTATAGATCAGCATGCTCAGGTACGAATTTTTCTTTTTTTGAATAAATTATAAAAAAAGATTTTTTCATTTTGTCGATCATAAATATCTATAATACATGCGACTTTATATTTTTAGGGAGTACCAACACACACAGTGAGCACCATCTGTGCCGGTCTTCTGAAGAAAGATGCAGAAATCGATCTTATTTTTTGTCGTATCAAACCAAATGCAACAGCTAAAATGGAAAAAGCTTTTGCTTCCTATTACGATGCTCAAAAGGACGAGACAGGCAAACAATTTACTAAGATTAAGCTATTTGATGATGAAGAACAAGAGGCACAATCATTTCATTTTGTCTTTGTACTTGATGAATCAGGCTCCATGACTGGTGAATGGAACGCCTTGCAATCTGCCTATAACGCATTTTTAAACAGACGTAATGATGATCAAGGTGCAGGAGATTATTTCACTGTCGTTCAGTTCGATTCCACCGCTCGCATTATTTGTCAACAGCAACAACTTGCTAATACGCCCCGCTTGCTATCTATGAAAGGTGGCGGTACAAATTATTTTCAAGGTCTAGAGATAGCCAAACAAGCAATAGCTAATGATCAAACAAAATCCTCGGTCGTCATGATTTTCATGTCAGATGGCGGGGATGGCAGCGGTAAAGATTGTGTAGCAATCATACGACAACTTAAACAACAATATGGAGTAAATCACAACTTTGTATGTCATACGGTCGGCTTTGGCTCTGGAATATCTCAAGGAAGTTCAGCAGCACAGTTGCTGACTAATATGGCAGCAGCCAGTGGTGGTCGAACATATTCAGCACAGACAGGCAATGATCTTAAAACTGTATTCAATCATATCGCTGCTAACAGTACAACAAGTGATGCACTCGTCGAGCGTTTCTCGGAAATTCTAGCACGAGAGATCAGCGTCAAAATAATGGTTGATTATCTTTAAACTCTCTGCTGTGACTTATGTACTAAACAGGATTAAATTTTACATACATTCAACATTAGTGTTAACCTTAGAGCGATTTTCTTTTTATTATTTTCAATAAACTAGAGCTGTAGAAATGCACATCTTTAGTTAAAATATAAAGTCGTGCATGAAAATTTTGACTTGCTCTTGAATATAATTTGTGATAGAAAGCATTTTTGATTTACTGTACATAAACGGAAAGTTTCAATTCAATGAACAGGATTATCTTCAAGTGTAAATACTCAATTATAAACAAATATTAACATTGATAAGTAATATGATCATTTGATATGGCATAATCATGATTGCGATAGATATTTGTTTTTTCTTTTCAGCAAAACTTTGAAATCAAACAGTTCATTTATCTATACGATGTCATTAAAAGTAATAGAAGGCATATCTTTTCGAAATTTATTGATTATCAGTCTCGACCAAGTTGAGGGCGTGGGTGTGTGCGTTCTTCTTTCATATGCACTCCCACCCACACCCTCAAGTAGTTGTATGAGATTCAGAAGGTGTTGATTTCGCTTTCTAGAACCGCATGGTGCGATGGTTCATTGGAAATGTGAATTATGAGATCATTTGATGATAATAGTTGTAGGTGTGTAATCATATGAACTTTTGCGACGATGTTATTATGAAAGGAGCAAATTTGGCGATGATATCGTGTGCCTTAGTGGCAGGCTTGTTTGCTTTTCAGATCTACTGTTACATTTCATATGTTCTTGAGGGTGTGGGTGTGGGTTTACTGATTCATTGCCTGTGCACACACACACCACCCTTTAATTCTCTTCTTTTATCTTATTTAAAATGTAAATCTATTTAATTTGATTTGATTTGATATGATTTGATATTATAGTTTATTTATTTAAATTTAAAATTTAGAAAATGTGACATGTTGCATCTCGATAAGATACTTCATCATGGTATCTCACGTCACGTTACTATTCTATTTGCTCTTTTCTTTTATATTTGTATAATTTAAATTCCCAATTTCGTTTATAGAGACAATAAAAGTGAATATGAAATAACAGCTGGTCATGATCAACGCTAATATCGGGATCTTAACAGATTTTAATGAATAAAATATATTTTTACAGTTTATTTTACGTTCGATGAAATAGATAAATTTTATTGATATCGAATAAGATGTGTCTAAACAAAACGATTGACATCACGATTGATTTCGTTGTTGATGAACATGTTGACGCCAGTGTCAATAGTTTGACCGATAGTGCCAGTGGCACCTCCAGGTAGAAACTACGTGAAAATACATTAAGATAAAATATAGAAGTATCGGACATTCCAAATCTCAGTCACTTCATTTTCGAGTTTGGCTATAAAACCGTCAGCGACGCGATCAGCCTGCATATCTATGCCGGCATCAACACCGGTACCGATAACTTTAAATAGGCATACATATTTCAACAATGAGAAGATTGATACAAGAACTTACCGCGTCCAAAAAGGCCTTCACCAGACATTCCGATTGCTTTAGCGAACTGTAGTGTATATAACTAATCGAATACAGAAAGCGTGTTTTGTATACATTTTATATTTACGTCGAAATAAAAAAGAAAGGAGGTGCCCACATTGAAATCATTCAACTGAAACGCAACAAATAATAATCACAAGAACAAAGAAAATATGTTGCTATTATCATCCTTGACGTTATTTGATTATACATCACGTCATTATGATTATATATCTAAAGTATCGTCGTCAATTAAATACGTCTTCGCGTATCATATTAACAACTAGTGTTTACATTAGTTGAATGATTCATCTGTATTTACAAAGCTTATTTTTAGCTATCATACTATGTTGGTGCCGAAAGTCATGTGGTCGAATAAAATGAATCGGTACTCTTAGGATCGTGCGTATACAATGCGAAATGGTATAACGGTACAAACGAAATTGAAATATTTTCATACGTATTTATCTGACAAGCATCGAAATAAATCGACGAGGAGAAATTGTATACTGTTAAAAACAGCCATGATGATTGCCAGCGATAAGTTACACAGTCGCAAAGAATCGTTTCTTTTAAACTTTTCTCCTTCATTATCAAAAACTATAAACACAGATTAACTTGTCTTTTGTCGATGAGATTAATTTTTTGAACATATCCTTCACTCATGTGTGTATTCAACGAGTACGGGGACTGAACATATCATCATAAATCGGATTGAAGATCACCAGAGAAATGGCCAAGATGAATCGTTGAATTCAAAGCAAAACAACGCGAAAACATGTAGCTTCATTGTAAATTAGGGATGCACCAGTTCCAATTCCAACCAATTCAATTCCAATTCTTGGCTTGGAATTGGTCGGAATTTGTCTGAAACCGGTATAGAATTGGCTCTAAATGAGTGTAGAATTAACTGAAATTGATGGTACAATTGATTAGTCTTGGCTAGCAAGTGCTTGGATTTACCAAACATAAAATAAAGAAAGTGGGGCGTATAAGGCCTTAAATCTGAAGATTGAGATTTCTATCATAAAAGCAACAACTCGAGTCACAATTAATAACATATCTGGAATCAGAGCAAAATACTGACCCGAACAATGTATATTTTAAATACTTTCGGCAACTCTTTTTTTTTACCGAAAGTTCATCTGGGGTACCCCTCAGGGTTCAGTCAAAAAAAGAAACTAATCAGAAAGCAACTTGGACAGCAGTAATTAACTGTGAAGCATGTAAAATGCTTAGTAATATAGAAAAACATCGCATGCCTGAGCACTGAAACAAAAGTCGTTTTGTATTATTGGACTGAACCCTGAGGGATACCCCAGATGAATTTTCGGTAGAAAAAAAGAGTTGCCGAAAGTATTTAAAATATGCATTGTTCGAGTCAGTATTTTGCTCTGATTCCAAATATGTTATTAATTGTGACTCGAGTTGTAGTTTTATATGATAGAAATCTCAATCTTCAGATTTAAGACCTCATGCGTCCCACTTTCTTTATTTTATGTTAGGTAAATCCAAGCACTTGCTAGTCAAGACTAATCAATGGTACCATCAGTTTCAGTTAATTCTACACTCATTTAGAGCCGATTCTATACCGGTTTCAGACAAATTCCGACCAATTCTAAGAATTGAATAGACTCGAATTGGAATTAGTGCATCCCTAGTTGCTATCAATGATTGTATTGAATTATTTCAACAAATGAATTGTTTAGAAACAGTTCAAGTACCATTGAAAAAAACCATCGAAAAACAAATTAATCTCTATTCAACTGAACATTCAGATGATGAACACGATGATGAACATGAAAAAGATGAAAATACTCAATATGATAGTGATAATGATAATGATTTTGAACGAATTTTATTCAAAACAAATCATGATGATCAACAAACAACACTTTATTGTTTTCCAACGTACGATTGCTTAGCAAAATTCGGCGTGTCATTTCCATCATCGTTGATCAATCAACAGAGAGGCATCGATCGAATGCCTTTTTCTAGTTATTAATAACTCTGTGATTTTTCTTTTGATTGGGTCATGGAAATAAAAATAATAAAATAAATGAAAAATGAATCAAATTTAAGATAGTTTATTATTTGACGATTTTTACACTAGAATAGAGTTTTTTTGTTATGAAGGAACCATCTGAACTGGGGTGTGCATGTGAGGAGATTCAACAAATCTTAAAACATATCCTCACATATAAAGAAGACCTATACACGCTACGCTCACACGTAACTTTTTTATTTTTAGTCTTGAAGAATACACTTCTGCATGGTTTCATAGAGAATCAAACTCTAAATCTTTTGAACAAATATTCAATTCAAATCAATGCAAACTAGAAAAGATGTTTCCTATGAACCGCCAGCTATATACTTCGTATCGTTGACGTGCAATCTCTTTTTTTCTTATTGGTAATAATTGATAATCAGTGACATATTTCTTGCTTGTAGTTTGGTTTCGTGAACAATACAAATAAAATAGAATCTTCATTGCGAAAAATGTTCGATATAGGATATGCTGTTCGTTTATTAGGAGTAGCTTGGTGATAGAAAGAAAGTAAAAATTATAAAAATTATTCTCAGAAGCGGTTATGTATGGTCGGTGTTGGCTAAATGCTCTTGATATTAGTTGACATATCAATAATTCCAAATATTTACTAGAATGTGCTTTTGATCGAAATGCTTCTCTACTTCAAACAGGTTCATTGAATTCTGTAGTAAAACCATGAAAACTCTTGATAAAAATCAACAAACAGCTTTTTCTTTATTAGTTTGAGCTGCTTGGAGTCCGCGTTCGTTCTCTCTACAAATGTTAATTGATGATCTTCAAATGGGGCCAATTCAATCACCGAAGCTGTCAACTACTGTTGACATTTTTAGGCAAAATCATAGGTTTACTTATTTCACAATAAAGTCAAAACTTTAATTTTCTATTCATTTTTAAATAAGAATACTAAAATTAGGATAATCTATATTTATTCGTCTATATTTCTATGCATTTTCAAGATATATTGAGGGTGTCGACGAGAATCGAGTGTCTACTTATCCTGCGCGAATCTCCATGGTCTTTTCACAGTTGTAACTATATCCTCTGTCACAATGAAATCGATCCACTTATGTTACATTTCGCGCAAATCAATTGGTATACATTCGTGATACGATTTCTAATTGATTTTTCATTGTTAAATAAATTGGCGAGAAAAGAATTATTTTTCTTTGGCTTAAATTTGAAATAAAATTTATTTTTATTTCAAAAATAATCATTACATGAGCATTGTCCATTCGTATAGAAATGATGAATACGATTTGCATCACGAACAATAATTTCACATTGACGAATGGCAGCTATTAATTTAGTTGCTCGATCTACGAAGAAAAAAGAAAGAACAAAAAATAAGAAACTTTCAAATAAAAGTACTTACGACAATCACCACAAACATGAAGATTTTTCGTAACTTGAATTTTTGATGTATGTGGATTGACAACAAAATTCCATGCTATTGCAATTTTCTCACTATGTCCGCAAAGAACTGATACGATAGTTTCATCTAGATTTAATTGTCATGTAATCCAACTTGCATCAAATACATGACCATGGTCAATAAGCTCATTGGCTATTTTTTCAAGCTCCGCTTTGATTTCGTGCGATCGAGGATGAGATCGATCATGAGCTCGAAATTGCTAAAATAATCATATCATATTATTTATCTCAATTAATGTTACTTTATTTGTAAACTTACATAAACTTGTCCATTGGTGACAGTCCATGCAAGGCCAATTCTTTTCTTTGTATCTGATTGATATAATTGAGTTTTAATATCTGACGCTTTATCAATATGACCAGATGATCCATAAACATTAGCAAGAAGAACTGTAGCTGGTGTTAATGAATGGTTTGACTGAGAAAAAAGTTTCACCACACGATCATAAATTTGTTGCGACATGTGACTATTATTTGCATTCCGAGCGCCTGATAACAATGCAACTGAAAATAAACAAGCGAGAGTAAATTGCAAAATATTTCAATAAAAAATTATTTCTGTATTTAGCTTTTCTGTTATTTGTTGCTTTTAATTCTTAGAAATAAAACAACACATCTGATATTCATTTGACATGCAAATATAAAATGCATCTGATATGCTCGTCGCGACACAGCTTGAATCAGTAATTCGAGTCTATCGTTTGGCAAGTTTGTCATTTCTTTTCATAAAATTAAATAATTTCACTCTTTCGATTTAATTTGAGTTAATGACGTAGATGTTGGCAGGCTAGTATAGACCTGTCCTACCTTGGAGCAGCGTAGGGCATCAGGTCAGAATAGAATGAGATCCACATGCTCTGGCAATGTCACACGAACGTTTTTGTTATAAAAAAAAATGGTAGCGTCATTCCCTTTCAAAATTTGACCTGAACAACGGAAAAACAGAATTGTCGTTTTCAGATGTTTTTTAGCCGATCATGTTGCAGAATTTTCAGAATTTTAGAAATACGATAGAAATTAATTTCCATTTCTTTCTTCAAATGCTCGATCTATCATGTCTATTTCCGTTGTAATAACAAGGGTTGAATGCAAAATTTTTCAACAGTTGGATAAATGATAAATTAACGAAGGATAAATAGGAAGTCTAAGAATATCGATAACATCCTGTTCGAACGGCAAATTGAAAAATAATTACAACAACATTACACTTTTATTTTATCTTTATTGATGTTCTTTTATTATATGTATGTAGTTCATTCTTATTTCTTTTTTTGTGTAATTATGTATTTTCGAAGAGAAGTGATCGCATGTTTTCAGTTGAAGTTCTCTGATTTCTCTTGACCTTTCCTACCATTACTTCGATTAACAATCGAGAAGAAGCTTATTGAAGAGAATGAAAAATATGATGCTAACTGACCGTATTTTATATTGATTTAATGAAACTGAAGGACATAAATGAGTTCTAACTTTATTGCTGAGACAAATAAAATCAGTACTTAAACTTACATATAGCTACTGTGTACCATATTTCCTAATGTTATCTTTGTTAAATTTTGTTCATCGTTATATTTTATGAAAATTGCTACCTCATTCCTGTTTTAGAGGAATAATTAATAGAAGAAAAATCTATTTCAACATCAATCAAAGCAACGATTACTCTCTGACTCTAAGTCATATTAAAATATTGAATTGAAGTTTTTTAGTTTCTTTCACGGCAAAATATACTTGATAGACCAGTTTTCTCTCAGAACAAAGAAGATCAGGCTGGAAAAAGTGGTTTACTGACATTTCTCGTTAGCGATATTTATATACTTCACAACATAAACACTCAACTAAACATCAATACAGAAATAATTCAGACGAAAAGATGTACGGAAGTTTTATGTTCAGTTGACTCGGCTATACGTAGTCTCAAACAAAAAACATAGCCTTCAATAAAACATTAGTTAATAGACGATATATCTTCATCGTACATCGTGCAATGCTATGCCAAATGGCGACAGAAAAATGCGAGACACGTCATTTTAATGTTCTACTTTCCCTTGATCAAATCGAATGATTCTTCGTCGAGGAAAAAAAAACATTTTTTCATGGTAGATTCGCTTTATTTATAAAATTTATTTTACTATACAAAACAGTCATTGTAGAAAAGAACGTTTCGATGGTTATTCTGAATAATATCGAGTCTAAAAATACAGAACTAAAATAAAATCGTCACCTATATCGGTATTTTTGCTTTCGAGATCATGCAGGATGAACGTTTCGATTAACGAAATAAATCATCTTTCATTTCAATTAGATATTAAATTTCAAATTAAGTGAGGTTGAACTTCTCTATATGCAGACAGCAATTAACAAAACAGCGAAATGATCTATATTCATATTTGACTAATGAACCTTTTTTTAGAAATTAAATACAAATAGGAAATATTTGATCGAAGTCAAATAACTCGTTGAAGATATTTAAAAGCATACTGACGATGCATCGGTAATGCAGGTATGTGCGAACGTTCAAATTCGTCTACTAATTGTTGTGCTTCTTTGAAAAATGATGCACGACTGAGGCAATCGATCTAATAAAAGAACTCATTCAACTGTAAAAGAAAGTACACAATTTGTTTTACTATACTGGTATATATTCGTTCCGTTTTGATTTCAATAGTTTTGAATATTGAAAGAGCTTCGTTGACAAGTCCGGAATGTGAACATGCGTTTAAAACACAAATATATGTGGCTTCATTAATCAATTCTTTGGGCATTTGATAATAAAGTTCAATTGATTGAAGGCCCATTCCATTTAAGCCATAAGAATTAACTGAAAAAAAGAGCAGTTCTTTTTTTTTCAAAGGAAAATATTTGAAACACACTCATTGCTGCATATCCAATTTGATTCGGTTGAGACATTTTTTCAAATATTTCTTTTGCTCGATTGACACATCCACACTTTCCCTAAATTGGATTTTTTAGAACGAAAAATATTAAAAAGAATTCCATTTGAACTAACCCACATATTGATTAAGGCATTATGTATTTGACTATCAACAAAACAAGATTCAGGAATTTTTTCAACAATCGATTGACAGAAATCGCCATCACCAATTTCTGATAAACATTTAATAATACAAGTCCAAATGATATGATCTATTTCAACGTTATTCATCTTCATTTGATTAAACAAGCTGAGTACTTTCAAACAATTATTTTCTTTGAGAAATCCATTTATCATAACTTTGTACATTGAAACTGTTTTGTTTTTAAATGTATTAAATAAATTTTCAGCATATGTTATGCCACCACATTTAACTAATCCATCTAATAGAGAAGTTAAAAGACGAGAATTCGATTGAAATGATTGAACAATTTTCGATGAAACTTGCTTTATTGAATTTAATGCTTCCTCTGTCCCTAATTGGGCACAAGCATTAAAAAAAAGAGTGAACGCAATTTCACCGGGAGTTTTTAATTTCTTAAAAAGTTCAATAGCTTCGTTTTCCATACTATTCTGTATATAGCCTACAATTACTCGATCCAATTAAATGAAATTCTGCCACCTATTGAAAGAACTGTTACCTTTCATCATAGCTCCATACATTGGTAAGAGTTTTTTGTCGACCTATTAAACCATATTTCAGCTTGCTTAACATCACCACATTTCATTAACGCATCTAGTAGAGAAGTTAAAAGATAAGAATTTGATTCGAATGATTTTGGGGTTTTTGATAAGACTTGTTTTATTAAATTTAATGCCTCATCTGTTCCTAATTGAGCACAAGCATTAAACAAAAGAATAATAATAATTTCATCAGGATTTTTAATCCTCTTGAACAGATCAACTACGTTATCTGCTTGATTGTTTTTAATATAACCTCAAATAAACAAGTTGATTTAATATGATTATGCGTATAAAAATAAAATCTACCTTTCATCATAGCTCCATAAATTGATAATGTCTTTTTTGTTGATACGTCAAATAAGGATTGAGCTTGAGCTACTTCACCACACTGCACTGTAATATACAGAGAAATATGGGGAAGTTGTTTTACTACAACTTACTGTAGAGATGAATTAATGATGCTAATAGATAAGAATCGTTTTCAAGTCGAGATGAAACGAGACGATGAATTGTTGATCCACGTTGAAGATCACCTATGCCGGCACATGCTTTTAAAATCTGTGTAAGAATCATATTGGAAGATCGGTCAATACTCTTGTCCTTATGCTTATCGAATAATTCGAGCGCCTTGTTGAATTGCTTCTTGTCATTCATTAATTTCATTTGATTAACTAAATTGAGTTCAGATTCAATTTTTATTGAACGTATGGCAACAATGATCAGAGATATTGCACTATGATAGGATTTTTTAAACATTATAAATAATTTTTCTTTTAAATATTTCAATCAGTAATAGTGAAATGGATAAATTTGATTGATGAGATCATCTACAGTAGATTATCTACACTCATTTTTTCCATTGCAATAAAATGGTTCTAAGCCTCTATCATATGAAGAAGAGGGCGCTCGAAGCAAGAACATACATATACATGGGCATTTAAATATTAAAAGATGAATATACGAAAAAATTCTCCGCTTTTTTGACATCCATATGGCACAAATAAAGTCACTAAACAAAGGATTAACTATTAGTAATGAAAAGTTCATTATCTATTTTATGTACGATATTTGCGTTGTGGATGTGGGGAGATTCAACAAATATTAAAACATATACTCATGCATAAGAACACTAGTATACACCATACCACATACTCAACACCCTTAAAAAAAATTATTTAATATCGTACAAATTTTTGTATTCGATTATTAATCGTGTCAGCTACGAATAAATTGAGTTGATTATCGAGCCTTATGGAATAGGGGGAATTTAATTGAGTGGAATTGGAACCGCTCAACCCAGTTATGCCAGCAAGTGTTGTTCCATTGGTTTGACCAGCTAAAAGAAGTTGCATACGCTGATTTCCAGTACCAGCTACGTACAGATTACCCATTGGATCGACTGTGACACCTGTCGGATAACTGAGAAGTGTCGATGAGCTACCAACCATTTCAGGGTCCCTGCAGCCAAAGTCCAATTACTATTACCTAACGTCCAGCGAACAATGTGCTGACCACCATAATTAGCAATAAGAAGGCAAATCGATGCTGAATCGAAATAAACTCCAGCAGGATAATTCAGTTGTGTGTTGTTCATCCCTGGCCCTTGCCCTCCGATGGCCAAAGTACCATTCGGTGCACACGATGCATAATTCATAACACAATGATTATTGAAATCAGCGATGTAATGTGTATTCGTAGTTATGTCACGCGAAATAAAATATGGAGTATTCAATTGATTATGCGCAGAACCTGATGAACCTATAAACAAAATCATGTACAAATTAGCTTAATGCTAATTAATTTAAATAGAAAAGTATGCGCTATACAGCACAATAGAAAATAGATTTTGAATATATAATTACATCTCTCATGAAGCCGGAACGTGCAACCTCTGCGTGGTATGAGAGAGAAACTTAAAGATATCTTTAAGGCCAATGCGCGTACGCAGAAACTATCGGGCAGCAGCGATAGTGGATTGCTACGAAGTACTCGGACTGCGCTGAAGAAGGAAATGGTAAACCACTTCAGTATTCTTACCAAGAAAATTCAATGANTTCCATGGACGGAGAAAAGAACCAACAAATCTGTTTTGCAAGAAATAAAACCTGAATGCTCACTGGAAGCTTCAATGGTGAAGTTAAAATTATCATACTTTGGACATATAATGCGACGACAAGATTCGTTAGAAAAAGAAATAATGCTTGGCATGGTCGGTGGTAAACGGCGCAGAGGAAGACAAAAGAAAAGATGGATTGACACAATAAAAGAAGACACACATTTAACATTAACCCAACTCAACACAATGGCTCATAACAGAAACATGTGGAGAGGTCTGATTCATTGGATCGCCAAGAGTCGGACTCGACTGAATGGATAAAGCAACAAAATATAATTACATAGATAATCACTTTATCTAGTATCACTGTGTTTTTGTCCTACCTGTGCCAGCAATAAGAGTTCCCACTGTTGCACCGCTAGCCCATTGTTGAATTCGAGCATTAGTTGAGTCAGATATATAAAGATTATTATTTGAATCAATAAACACACCAGCGGGACTGCTTAGATAAGCTGCACCTATACCACTAGTTCCACTTGCTTGACCCGCAACAGTTGTACCATTTAATGCACCTGTAAGCCATTGTTGAATTCGATTGTTATTGAAATCAGCAATATAGAGTGTATTGGAAAAATCCACTGCAAGATCAATAGGAGTATTAAGTTTATCAAAAGTGGAACCTGATGAACCGCCTACGCCACCTACAGTTAAACCGGTTGAGTTCCAACGAAGTAAAGGTTTGAGAACTAGAAAAATAAAATTTATTAGATTGAACCCTTTAAAATTCAAGCAGGCATTTATTTGTAAAAGAAGTATATAGTTTTTTTTTCAAATAGAGGAGAACAATATTCTGACTGCTTTGCTCGACTCAACAAAACTAAGAAAAATTTACTTGGTGTTGTGGTTGCTTTTGTAGTTCTGAAATGAATAATAAGATAAATACCAACTGCAAGCGCACTCAATGCTAAGAGAATAGTAATGACAATAATAACTATGAGCCATTTCTTTGGATATATCTTCGTTTTTTCAATATTCTCTGTTCTTAAGTGTCTAAAGTAAAGTAAACCATTGTACTTGAGAATAATTGAAAAGCTTTCTAAATCACGTGGAAGCGGTTTTTGTTGATAGTTCAATTTCGAAAGAAAACGATGACGCTTGAAATGTTTCTTGTGGTTTGCTTGTATCACTTTTCATCAAAAGGTTTGTAGGCGTTTTCATTGATGTATTCATTGGACTAATTCGAGATGATGAATGAATTATACTAGGCCCATATTGTTTTCGCTGTTTTTTATTAGCACGAATACGCTATGACAAAGAGAAACAAACATGAATGTAATATTATATCTTATTGCATTAATTTTTTGTCACTTTAATATAAGAACGGTGTTTCGTTTGCCTTACACTCAATGGTACATGAACGATTGGATACTTCTTCATTCAAAATAATATGTATGACACTGTATATCGATGAAATACCACTGAAATAATGTTCCTTTTTAAAATTATTTTATCTGAATAGGCTTCTTTCGCATGTAAATATATATCATAGATTTATTTGTGAATAAATTATCACTAAGAAAATGGTATTACTAGGTATAAAACATGTTTCTTCATAAAAAAAATGTTTTTGCTTGTTGTTCTGCGAAGACAAAAATTAATTAGAAAGTAGCAACTCAATTCAAGTTTTTGTATAATAACTTACCTGAAATATTTATTCCTCGTTATGTTTCATTACATGGAAGAAACAGAACGTCTATTCAATTGTTTCCTTTACAAGCTATCTATCAGTCACATATTAATTATGTTCCTCTTCTGGTAGTACCTTCACCTAAGACTAAGTGTAGATAATGTGTTCTAATCCTATCGTGCCATCTGATCTGGCAGTCTTTCTCAGCCGTCATTAAATCAATCGTACACTTATCCAACAATCCTTAGTTCCAGTTAAAAAATAACATAAATTAGATACACCATGCCCGCCGCATCTCGTACTCCAACCACTTCCTTCGTGTAATTTACCACAGTAACAAATTCATTCAAAAATACGTTCATTAATGGAACAACCCGAAATTATTCCAGGTATTACTGCAAATCTGCATTTCCCTACCAACAACAATTCATTATTCTTCGTCCTCAGTCTCGTTTCTATTTTAATATTACCTTACCCCAGCGGGCAGTTAATAGTAACCTTCCCTGTTTCTTAATTTCCTTTGATTTAGCTATCGATCGGATTAATATTTCATCATGTGCTCAAGTGGCAATCATGTTAAAGAAATTATTTGCGGTTCAAACTTTGTATAGTTAGGCGTGGTATGATGAATTAGATGGCAAGAAGATAGAAATAATGAAACCTGGATCAATTACAGAATGTTTATCAATGGCAGCTCAATACATCTCGATCGATATTCGTGAGGGCATGAGTGTTACCCTAGCTAGGACCCACACCCACCCTTGACATGGAGAGACTTTCGATTTTGTAAATAAATTGTGTATTCAGAGATACACTGTAATCCAAATTTCGAAATTATCGAATAAATCTTACCTAAGAAACTGCAAGATAAACTTAGCTATTCGATGTAACAGTGCTCGAACGATCCTGAATTATTGCGCATGTCCTGTATCAAAGAAGCCTAGAGACTAGAAAAGTGTATACGCTGATTATGTAAGCAGTAATCGAAACACATTGTATGGAGTTTGAAATTATTCGTAACTATAAACTCGCCCACACCCTCAAGATGAAAATGTAATAAAAGTTCTTTGCGAATAAAAGCAAAAACCTCAAGTGTGTTTGCTTGCTATAGAAAGTAGTGCTAGTGCACCGATTAGTACGTCGATTGTTGATTTTACTGTTGAGACACGACTAGTCACAGTAGTGGTAGATATTGGCAGCGGAATGCCAGTATTACATAGATGTTGGTCACAGCAACATACCCATTGGATAACTCCATCGGCTTCAGCCCATGAACATCCTACGTGTTGGCAAAGATCCGTATAAGCAACACCTAGTTCATAGCTACTATCGCTCTCATTTATGATGCTCTACGTCTATAAATACAATGACATATTTTAATATGAATACGTCATATAATTTTGAAAGAAAAATAGAGCTCACAACACACCAACTCGTAGATGAAACGGTAGTACTGACGTAATCACCGTCTGGTCGGAATGGCTGTGGACAAAACGAACAATAGTAGCATTGATCGGCAATAGATTCGGTAGTATCACGAATTGTAGATGTAGATTTAATTACATCTATAACAGATATTTCCCAGTGATATTGTTTGAAAGTTTATATATAGCCTTTAACTTATTCTTACCGATGGAAACCGAAACTCCACACACAACTATGATCAAGATGTTCATTTTTTAAATGTTTTGTCGACAGCGAAAGACACAATAAATATATTTGAGTTAGGCATAGTCTTGTTACTTCACAAAATAGCAACAGCGTAAATTATGTCATACTAGATAAGAACAAATCTATCTACAAGAGATTTTATCTTTTCATCGAGAGATGTATGATAATGGTTGTCAACGCAATATACATGTGAATGTTATGATGAAAATATACGTTTATTTTGATTCAAGTACTTCATACTACCACAACAGTATCAAACTTAATATTTGAATAAGATTTTAGATATTTGATTAACCACGGTCTCATACAATGCGTTCTTTATAAATGGAGAGAAATAGCAAAGTGCAGGAGGAATGGTTGAAGTTTATTCGTCTGATGCTGCTCTACAATGAATAAGTTTACACTTCTTTCATTCTAACTCATTGAATCTGTCTATAGATACTAAGTACATTATATTAGTCGTTAATTCAAGAGTTCTTTTGTTGAAAAATACACAACTACACGTCTTGCCTGTAATTGGTACGGAAAAGAAATTTATTACAATCTGTAAACAATTATTCGATCGTCTGGGTTTTAGTGAGTCTCCGATACGAAAATAGCGACCAATCCAATATCGACAATGATAATATCAATGATGAAATTGATTATAAGCAACAAGAATTAAATCAACATAATCTAGTCATCTCATAATTCATTATAACTCATGAACAATGACTCAGAGATATACAGCTTATCGTCGTGTCAAGTAATGGAAAAAGTGTAAAAATAGAGTTTCTCCATACACACGCACAATCTTCTTTATAATTAATCAAAACAAAAGGCAAAAAACCTGGTTTTCCTCTAGTTTTGAAATATTCAATAGAATCCCAATGATCAACTTCGGAAATACCTACGTAATTTATAAGGTTATTGATTCTCTCTAGTAGCAGCTTCTTACTCACCGTAGCAAATGCTCGTACCATTGTTTTGTTGGATTCATTTTGAATTAAAATCATCAGTGCAATTCATTTTCTCTTGAATTTATTTCACTTTTGAGACGATATCAAGGTGTTTACTCTACCTTATGAATATCCGAAGTCAAGATACGTGATGGTAATCTTTGTCGCATCGAAATCGTGATATTAGTAACCATTAGTCACCATCAAGATATCGTAAACTAAAAGTCAGATAAATTTATTGATAAAATATTCATGATACAATGGTGTAGTCACCATCTCGAGAGTTGATACTGTAAATGAAATTTTCTGCTCAACATTAAAGTGAGTCATTAATGACTTAGATAATGTTGAAAAAACAGCAAGAAAATTCAAGCATATTGACTTTGTGTGTTCATTAACCTTCAAGACATATATTGAAGGCATAGCTACAGTTATATGAGTGCTATTCGAAAATCTTCCTAGAAAAATGTACCATTAATATACCACACAATTTTAACGTAAACTGTTTTTTTTACCAAACAAATAATGCTCTTGAACAAATTTCATTCTCGTTATATTCTGTAAACATTAATCATAATTTTTATTAGAATAATAATCTAGTTTAGCTATATTTCTTGCAAAGTGCAACACACTGTGAAAAATAAACTGTTTCGAATAATTTCGTATGATGATTACATGGAATGCTAGAGCCACAACTCGAATCCTTTTTTCGACTTGGCTGCTGTTCGAAGTTTTGCTTTACCATCATCTGAAAGATCGCAATGGCGCAAATCGAGCTTTTTTAATGATCGATTATGCTCCATCATATTCACAACTGAAGCGATACTTTCATCATCCACATCGGCATTTGCACTTAGATTTAAAACTTCGAGATTCGTGTTGCTACTTGTAAGAGCATTGGCTAACATATTCACACCACGACTGCTTATATGATTTTTAATTAATGATAATCGAAGCAATTTTGTATTCGTTTCAAGCATGTCTGCTAGATATCTTGCACCCTCATCAGATATGTCGTTATCTTCGAGGTCAATTCGTTTCAGAATCGAACTGTTGGCCACTGATGCCAGCAAACGAATATCCGAATCAGATATACTACTACTTGTAATATTCAGTTCTTCCAAGCACGTATTATTCCGTAATGCATCTATAAGAATCGCGACACTACCCGGTGTAACTTCGTTATTCATCAAATCGAGTTTTATGCATTGTTTGCCAATAATACCCTGTCTAACGACGATTGCCATGCCTTGATCATTTAATCGTTCTCCCTTTAAATTTATCCTGCCTGATTGACATTTGTATATGATTTGTTCGAGCTTAGCATTTTGATCATGCTCAGAATTCTGCGGTTTTATTGATGAGATCCATAGTGATGACTTCGGTGACGTAAATGCAATACTTGCGGACGGAGGTGCAAGTAAAGGAGATACTGGATCAATCTCTTCTATATGAATAATATGCAAACCATTGCCCACATTCAAACTCGATATAACTTTGAATTGACGGGCAGGAAGTAGTAAGATTTCGTTTTCTGTTTTATACATGGAATACTGCTGAATGTCTTTTCCAGAATGGCAATCAATGCTAAACAATGTACGCGTGCCACTCTCGCCCAAAAATTCGTCATTTTTGAGAACATGAATCGATGACGTGCAAGAAGAAAATCCCCACCAGACGATTATTTCCCCCTGATGATAACTCGCACTGAAATCCTTTTTGACTCCACGATGAAGAACAAGACGTTTAGATGGTATTTTCGAAAGAGCAGTAAGTACTAGTTTTAAGTATAGAAACCAAGGTCGTAATAAGTCTCGATTTCCACCACGTAGTATTTTGTTGAGAATCATATAGAATGATGTTTCGTGTGGATTCCAATCCAAAGAATAGATCATGATCGAAGCGGACTCGTCAGTCGAGAGACCATCGGATGAGTTCTGACAATTTGGCATAACTGTGAAAACCATTCGTTCGACTTCAGGTACAATGTCAATAAGAGGCTTAACAGCCTCCTCGAGAGAGACCAACGGCATCTTCTCATAGCCCTGAATTGGTGGCAGCATTCGTTCAGGTTCTTCTACTATATCAGACAACTTGAATGCATAACTTCCCTGATTTGATAGGGCCATTTACTGAGAACGTGAAATGAATCTAGAAAAAAAAACTCTGAATGAAGCATATTAATTAATGGGCACAGATTGTTTTTCATTAACAAGGAATATAAGAATATGAGGGAAGATGTCGAGGATGCAGAAAAGATCCACATATGCTCCCTTCCCATAGATTCCTATTCAAATACAGTGAGGAACTTAAAGGCGCAGGTGCTAGTGCGGATGTTGCCATAAGTGTGGGTGTGGATATCAGTGTGGGTGCACTGAATTCCGGATTCGATGGGAATTAGGCGGAATCCGTAGGAATTCCGTGGAATTCCGGAATTGAATCAGAAGGGATAATCGGAATTGAGGGAATTATATGGAATTGGTAGGCCGTGATTCCGGGAATTCCGGAATTGTGTTGGAAGTGATAAACGAAATTAGGTGGAATTGGTTCCGGAATGTTCAACATTGCGGAATAGGATGTATTCTCATCCAGTCGGATCTGAAAATGGGCTGCATCGAATCTTACATGAAGATCGACAAGAACCAAGAGATTCCGTCGGATTCCGGGTTTTGGGCCGAGATTCGGATCCGTAGCATTGGAATCCGATACTATCCGATCATATCCTACTCTGGGATCCGATGCGCCAAAAAAGTCTGTTACCCAGGTCGAACAGTCCGGCCTGGAAACGGTCGGTTCCGAGTAGTTCCGTTTATTTTGTGGAAGAAGTATTCCGGTTGGAAATTTTTCCGGTGATTTCCGATCAATTCCTGCCGGAAAGAACCGGAACTTGACAGGAATTCGCCGGAAAAGTCCGGCCGTATTTTTGACCGGAATACTGCTTCCATGTTCCAGCGATTTCTCGTGTTTTCCGGCGGGGTAATATATTATCGCCAATTCATCGTTTCGCCAATTGTAGTCTTCGCCAATTGGCGAACATCCACAAGTAATTCGCCAATTGGAGAAATTCCTCACGAAATTCGCCAATGGGTGAACCAAGGAATGCGAAAATATTTTATTCATTGGCGAATGTCACACTAGTAATTCGCCAAATTGGCGAATGTCACACTAGCAATTCGCCAATATGAATGAATTGAATCGGAACTCAAGTATAGTACTTGATATTTTTAGTGCACAAACTAAATTAGTCTAGAAGCGCGATTTTTTAGGCTACCTGCTCCTGATTACAGACATTAATGAGTTTGAAATTGTTTTAATTAGAAGTTAGACCAATGGGGGAAACACTACTCCTGGATCCTTGGATTCTGACGGCTGCTCATAGATCTTGGTGGATTTTATGGATCCTAGCAGATTCTATGAATCTTGGTGGATTATAGCATCCACCAGGAGTCACTTCCGCCCTGCGATGTTTAGTTAATTCGGCAATGTTAGTTTCATATAATTATTAAGATTAAAACGAATAATGATTCTTCTAATAGTTGATATTTTAGATAGAATCAAATAATGTATTATATATATC
>CAJNYU010001688.1:0-26164 GCA_905331475.1 Rotaria socialis | reverse complement strand
TAAAGCGCCGTATTTCGCCGTATACGGCACGGAGATTTACGATCGTAATACGGAGCCATGTAATACGGCCAAATACGGCGATTTACCGTCGTATACGACCGTGTATGTTCGACCTGGGTATCTACCGCCCTCTAGACACAACAGAATACGGTTATTGCACAATCATTGAGCAATCAAAATTAAGCTGAAAAAAACAAGGTTTTCTTCTTGTTTTCATATATCAAGTATAAAAGATCACTCGAAATCATGAGCGATTCAACAGCAAATGTGGAACAAGAATCCAATAAAGATCATCAGGATGTTAACATAACAACTGCCACAACATTCAGCAAAAAAAGATGTATTGAACTGATTACTTCTTCGAATAGTACCCTATATTTTACATTTAAAAATTGCCTATTCAAAAAGCATTTTCTCTGTTTTTACAGTTGAAACTGAAACGAAAAATCATGGAAAACGTACGAAAGGTTCAGATATTGTAAACACAAGTACTAGTGATAAAAATGATGAGTAAGAATAGTCAAAATATCAAATAACATATTGTTCGAATTCTTTTCATCAGACCTATTTCTTCTCCATATGATGATGGTACAGAAGAAACTACAAGCAATGTTCAGAAAAGTATTCTATTATTCGTTTTTATACGTGTAATCATAACCTTTTTTATTTTCGCTAGAAGATAAGTCTTGTGATGAGCCATCATCACCACGAATAAACAAGTAAGTAAACTTGAAATAAGTATTGAAGTGGGTAAGCCCATTCATAATCTCACAGGCAGCATTTTCCATTCCACTAAAGCTGTTTTAATGTGTCTTGCATGAATATTTTTCTGTTGTCATATATCATATTTTGCGATGTGTAAATTTTTGTTTTGTTGAAGTTAATAAAATCTAAGATATTATTTCTCGGCAATTAGAATCTTTAGTTACTTGAATAATTCCTTTCAATAAAATGAAAAAAGTAACGATTTTATGGGTAAAGAATAAATTTTGGCTGCTTGCATAAAGGAAGAATTTCAAATGACATAGCGTCGTTGTTGTACATCATCGTAGGAAATAAAAGTCTATAACCTACTAGTCGAACCGTTCTTTAGAAACTCAACCGCCGGATATTCTCAATCACATCAAGCCTATTTTTTAATTGAAAAAACCTTTCATTCAGAACATAATCTTTTTGTTTTAGCTACGATGAAGATAGTCTCGAAGGAAAATTTAATGAAAATGAGTATTCTCAAGAAGAACCTTCATCACAACATACAACTGATAGTAACTGTTTCTACTCATCATAATTATTCTATAACTTGATCTATTTCAGGTTTGGATTTAGTTAATGTAGACGAAGAAGATGATGGAACATTTCAAGTAATTTCTCTTTCAACAAAATGTAATAAATGAATTTTCTATTAAGGGTACGCCATTATCTGAAATAGCAAATATATGCCAACATCCACCGACACTTTCTGATATGAATGATATTCGTGATAATAATCATACATTTCTAATTAAAGTATGTTTAGTTTGTATATATCTTGTATGCATAATCTATAATCTTGGTTAGCCATTTAAATACGATCCAAATGCTCCTGATCGTGAACCTGAACCATTTTATGAGAATGGCACTTATGTCGATGAATGGGATCAAGATTATGTTCGTTTACCTTGTTCACAATCTTATATAACTGTAAAAACTAAATTCTTATTTTTGTCCAAACAAAGAAATTTTTTTCTTTCAGAAAAATGGTACGCAGAGATGGCCAATAATTCAAGGATCATTAACAAAACTTCAACATCTATCAGAAACACAAATGGCTACAATGGAAGATATCAAAGTACGCTTGGAGTTTTGCTTTTATTTTATAGATTTAAATTATTTATATTAGGAAACGATTGAAGAATGTGCTGGACGAAACTATGAATTCAATTGTCTTGAACGACTTTTGAATGAAGTATATTTTTATTTAAATGAAATTTTTGACGCTTGATTTCTCTGTTAAGGTTTATTCGGGAGATGAGCGCGGCTATTTTATGTCTACTGTTCTTTCGAATATTTGTAGTTTGGCATTGAATGTTGATAAAATTTGTAGTCGAGTATGAATTCATTTAATTAAAAACGATCGATTTGATTCTTTGTTTTTTTCTTCCAGCCACCACCATTACTACGTATAGGATCAAATCGCACAGTGACGATGTCACAAAAACAAGCAGCTTCACTATTAGCTTGTGCATTTTTTTGCTTGTTCCCTCGACGCTTTAATCAGAAAATAGGCAGCGAATATGAAAATTATCCAAATCCAAACTTTAACACGTAAAAAACTAGTTTTTCTAATCTTATTCGGAAATATTATTTTTCTATTTGATTCATTTCAGGTTATTTCACGGTGGTAGATCAGGAGGATCTACGTGGAAAATTGAAAAGCTCAAATGTGTTTTTCATTATTTTCATCGTATTACTGAGAAAAGTAAAAAAGAATCTAGTATTGCTCTTTGAAAATTTTGAATGGTTTTGATTTCAAGTGCCCAATGGTGTCATGACACTTCGACGTTATCAATTGCCGGAAAGCTGTGCACCGAAATGGACAGAATCCAAAGAACCTTTATGTAAAATTCATATAACAAAAAATAAGAGTATAGAAGATGTAGCTGGTCTTTTACAAGTAAATTTATGAGCTTTCTCCTAGATTTTATTTAAAGCTTTTGTTTTTTAGGTTGACTTTGCTAATAAATATATTGTAAGTAAAATTTGATATCGGCATTGAAAAATTTCTTGAAATCAGCATTAACTTTCCGAATTTCATCGATCTTATATAGCCAAAAGTATCTAATCAATAAAAAACTTTTTTTTTCAACGAATTTATCAACGCGAGAGCGACAATGAATTCTTGAATATTGTTGCAGTTTATTTCTAATTGTTGTCATTAAGAAAAAAACAAAATATACTGTCTCTAAAATTTATACGATTAGAAAAAAATATTCTTTTCTATATGTAGGGTGGCGGTGTAATGAATGAAGGTTGTGTACAAGAAGAAATACGTTTTGTTATTTGTCCTGAAATGCTTATTAGTTTATTATTATGCGAAGTAATGAAACCAAATGAATGTGTTTTTCTTATTGGCTGTGAACGTTTTTCATCATATCGAGGTTACTCAACGTCATTTGAATTTAAAGAAAATTACGTCGATCAAACTCCAAAGTAAAATTTAATTCGTTTTAATCATTATTAAACTTGAATTATTCCGGTTTTTTTCTAGAGACTCTTGGGGTCGAAAATTATGTCACGTTGTTGCAATGGATGCTATTGCATTTTATAATCGGGCGACACAATTCAAATTACCTCAAATGAAAAGAGAACTAATAAAAGCTTATACGTGTTTTCGTATTCCAGCAGCAGTCACTGACAAAAAATCAGGTGTTGTTACGGGCAATTGGGGTTGTGGTGCATTTAATGGAAATAAACAATTGAAAGGTAAATATTCACCTTTCTGATAATATCACTCGTATAGATATATCGTCATTAGAGTTTTAAATCAGTCGGTTCCGCTTCGAAATAAAAATTAGTCATTTGATTAAAATAAATCTCTGATATTTCCTATATTTTTCTTCATTTAATAACAAAATTTGATTACAAAGAGTCCAGCTGCTATCGATTAAAGTATCTTGTACTCAACAAATATGCAATAAGAAAGAAAGAAAGAAAGAAAGAAAGAAAGTAAAAAAATATCTTTACAGATATCGAATTTTTTTCACAATTCAGAAGAAAAGTTTCATTTTGTTTTGATAATCACTTTTGTATTTTCTCTAGCGATTATACAATTGATTGCTGCATCACAAGCTGGACGCCCGCTTGTTTATTTAACATTTCGTGATCAAAAATTAGTTGATTCATTCTATGAAGTCTACGAATATTTATCAAATGAAAAAGCAACAGTAAAAGATCTCTGCGCTTATCTTCAACATTATGCCGACTTGTACAGAAAGTTACCATTATTTGATTACATTCTTCAAACATCAGTAACGTCGCTTCATTCATAATTTTGACTTCTCTTTTTCATTCTTTGCGTTCTATCTGTGATGTACGATTGATAAATTTAATTAAAAAGATAGATACAAAATTTCATCTTGTAAATATTTGTTCTTTTACAGATACTAAAAAGAAAAAGAAAATAATAATCATAATAATGTCAATTGATGTGGTATGTTGATAAGAACAAAAGTTGAATAACATTAAATCTTTGTTTTGTTGCTTGATAGTCAATAATAATGCCAGTAAGAAATGCTGCTCAATGGTTAAATGAAACATTTGAAAGTTTAACGAATCAAACCATTGAGAATGTTAATATTGAATTATCGATTTATAATGATGGCAGTTCAGCAAGTAGTTCATTTTGTTCATTGGGAGTTATTTAGATTTGTTTTTTTTTATTGTTAGGACGAGACTTTGTGTGTAATTGAACAATGGCGAAAACGATTAGAATTGAAATACAAACTAATTATTAACGGGCATGAAGATAGTGAAGCTCGCGGCGGTGAGAGAGACTGAATGATAATTTTGCGAGTATTTTATTTTTCTTGATATAGTGGGCTATGGGAAAAATCGAGCAGTTCAATATTCATCGGGTCGATTTTTATGTTTTCAAGATGCTGTATAGAAAAAATAGATTTATTCAAATTTTCGGAAAAATGATATTCTTTTTTAGGATGACCTTATGTGCCAGAATCGAATTCATGAACAATATCATGTAGCTATCAATGAAAATGATGATGCAATATTGAGTATAGTTAATCATTATTCATAGAGTTTAGTTTTTACAGTTTATTATTTTTAGTTGGATCAAAATATGAACGAATTCCCGAAGGATCAACTGATCGATATACACAATGGGCTAATAATTTAAGTCAAGAGCAACTTTATACACAAGTAAAAATAGAAAGTTTATGCTGTACATAATCACGATTTCTATTAGATATATTTGGCGCATGGACCTACTATCATTATGCCAACTTGGTTTTGTTCGAGATCTTGGTTTGATCGATTAGGAGGCTTTGATGAAATAGCTAAAGTCAGTATATTTATAATGATATGTTTTCTGATTAATGATACATTCTACTTTGTGTAGGGTCATTGTGAAGATTTAACATTCTTTTTCAAACATCTCCGTAATGGTAATGGATTTCACTTTTCTTTTGAAAAATTCTTACATTAAAAAATTCTTTTCTTTGATAGGTGGTCGATTATATCGAGTCGATAAGATGCTTCTCTATTATCGATATCATCCAGAAGCAGCAACATTTTCTGTACATGAGTAAATAAAAAGAACACTTTTATAGATAATCTGAAAGAAGAATTTCCATCCCCATTGACTAGACTCCGTCAAGTAAGATCCACTCCGGATCTGGTTCTACCCTTGGCGGACTTTTAACAATGTCTCATTAAAATATCTGTAGTGATATTTTACAACGGATTACTCTATTTGTTTGGTTTTTCAATTTAAGAGACGTGATATGGTCAGTACGTATTCAAGAAATGCAATCAAATATTATTGATAATCTTGAAAAATTAACGATTTGGAATGCAGGAAAACAAGTATGAATTAGTTTTCTTCATCAATATTACTTTTAACAACCATTGATTTTTCAGGGAAGAAAATTCTATCGATCATTAAATGATGCCAATAAACGAAAGGTAGATTAAAAATGAGTTTTACTTTTTCAACGAACATTTCTTCTAGGTGACGTGCTTCTGTGATATGGATCCAAAAAAGATTTCAAAAGGATTTTATACCGATGAATTATCTCAAGTAGAAAATACTTTCGTTCTATTTCATTCGAAATTTATCATCAATTTTTTTTGTTAGGATAAACGTCGTATTCCAGTTATTCATTTTACACAAGCCACTCCTCCGATTATTATTTGTGTTAAACTTGTGAGTTCGATTACTAGAATATTTCAAAATAGATTATGATTATTTCCTTTCAGGGTTTAACAAACAATGATTTCGAAACAAATCTTTCTTCGATGAATCTACGGGAAGGAATTGACTATTGGCTTTTTAGCTAATAAACAAGCATAACTCTTCTTCTACTCATCGAAATAAATTCTATAAGCATTTCTTTTCGAAGCTATTTTATGCTTTGCAACACAACAAGAGAAGATAGTTAAATAATGATGAAGTACGAACTTGGTTATAACTTCATTTTTGCTTTTGTTTTGAATGCAACATCTATTATTCCACATGATCATACTTCTGTTCTAGATTATGACAAAAACAGAATTACTTGATTTGCCGAATGAACTTTTTCCACTTATTTTTCAATATTTAAACTCCAAAAATTTGATACAAACATTTTTCAATGTGCAATCGAATCGTATTCAAATACTTATTCAACCTTTCATTTCACATCTTGATATATCTCAAGAAACGAACCAATGGATTCAAACATATCTTCCCGATATATTAAATCAACAAAACGTTCTTGCTCTTCGTTTACACGCAAAACAAATAACATTAATTTTACCATATGTACTATTGAGTAAGATTCAATCTATGCATATATTTGACTCTCATTGGTCTACTGATACATTAAAACAAGGGCTTGATCAATTTGGTCAACGTTTAAAAAGACTTTCTATTACATTTACAGATCCTTATGGACAAGGAGATCTAGCTAGTCATTTGTTTCAACGTTATTGTCAACTTGAATATGTGAATATTACTGGTCGTTCTCTTTTTTTTGGCACTAATGAAATTAGTACTTGTACTAAACTAACATATCTTTCGGTTGAACTTGAAGGAATGCATAGAGTGTTTATACTTATGCAAAATTTACCTAATCTTCAACAATTAAAGGTCATTTTAATTTGTCTGTTAGTCGCTTTGCCTAAATTTTTTGTTTTTATAGGTTAAATTTCGTATTGAAGAACGTATGATTCAACCAACATGTTATTTTAAAAATCTAATATCGTGCAACACACTACAGCGTATTACTTTTACAGGTTGTACGAGATATTTCGAGCATCTTTCACATTTCTTCGCTACATTTGGATCAACAATTCAATGCTTAACGATCAATATTGATTTAATGTATAATGCCATCGATGGTGTCCGGCTCGAACGAGAACTGTTGAATAAAATGCAATGTTTAGCATCATTTGATCTTATCATTCATTCGATTCTAGCTCATCGTGAGTCAATAGGAATTAACACGTTTCAAACTTTATCATGGCGAAAATTCAATCCTATAGTATATTGGAATGATATTCATGCTCATCAACATACAATTTTCACATTACCATATAGATCCAACACGGTAAGAGATTTATTTTTAAGTCGAAACAAAAGTTTTGTGGAATTCACATTATTTTTCTCAAGTATATTTTTTAACATCAATAAAAATTCTTGATTACCGTTCTATAGCAACTTACACCATGACAGATTTTAGATTATCACGGATACAGTTTATATTCCAAATGTCCAGTAAGGATCCGCTGCATAGACTGTGAGTAAAAATATTTTTTCGTTGTTCAACGGTTATCTTACCGATATTCAGAATCACATTTCTTCGATCCCGGTGATTATAGTTATGCAGAATTTCTTTGTCTCACATTTAAAATAGTTCTTCGCTAGAACTGTTACTTAGGACTATCTGACTGTACGTCCGAGTATGGCAATCTCGCTTTCTTCCTCTTGGTGAGATGACAGTTTTTTCGTCTCGGTTCCGGAACTGGTTTCACACATCTCTAATCATACGACTAAATAACCTGTGTGATTTTCATATTCTTAGCACGTAGTGGTCGCACTAATAATTTACTACTGTTTGCTTTTTTGTAGTTCAAACATCTATCAAATGACTTCCATTCATCTTGTGCATCGAATCGAGAAGTTTTCCTTTATTTTGAACGTGTTCGGACACTGTCACTTCTTGTTACAACTCCATTGACGTTGGAAACATTCGAATTTATTGCAAAATCGTTTCCAAATATAAAAACACTTGAACTAACGAACCCAATTGAGTTGTCAAGAGGAGAACTTAAACAAAATAGAACTATCTCGCTGCTGAGTGATGTTTTTCTATCGAATAATACTTTGCAATTACCTTCGATTGTTAAATTCTGTTTTCTGTTACGATCACATTTTGACAATTACCAAATCTTACGTCGGTTTCTTCATCTTCTACCTAATCTAGTTTATTTACAAATGTTTATTGGTCGATCATTGTTTCATGAAATACTAAAATATGAACGCGAAGATAATTTCGTTCGAAGTGCATTAAATCGTATTGAAACATTGCAAACGGTCAATTTTTATGATGAAAAAAATATTTTAACCAATGAAGAAACCCATAATCTCTTCCCGAATGCTAAAAAACTTTTTCATGGCGGTGATACTGAGTAAATCTTCTTTACAATATTATTAAATATTATGAGTCTCAAATTTTAATCTATAATAAATATTTTTTGTTATTTTATTATAAGAATAGATACGCAATCTACGTTTTACTTTTGAAAATCACATATCGACATCCGATAGTTATTGCGAACTTCTTTATTTAGTGTCATTATTTGTGAAGCTCTATAGCAGCCACAAAAAGAATAAATATATCCGCCAGAGAAATGTATTGCTAACGTACCATTTTGCCTGTAAAACCGGAATTTCCCGTGACGCAATAAAACTACGCACAACTATGACGCCGTAAATTTGAGAAAAAAATTTCTCACGGCATTGATGACTTTGAAAAAGTAGTTCATAAAATGCTTATCCCTGAATGATTGCAAACGTTCTTGACTAAAACGAAAAAGATCGCGGTTAATGCAAATATCAAAGAAAAGTTATTCTTAAACCACTTTAACAAAGAAAGAAGAGTTTTCTTTTATGGATTTCATTAAGTGTTGTTCATAAACAACTTTTATCATAATGTTTGATGTATCGTAGAAAAATAAATGTTTATTCAAATTTTCACGAAAAAAAATAACAATTCGTATACAAAGAATTGCTTGCACGTACATTGCTATTATGGTTTTATCGTTATTGGTTGATTTGTTTGTTTCTGTTTCTCATAGTAACTGTAGTGTGATTGAAAATATTGAGATTGTTAACTTCTTGCGTTCTGATTGTTATTCAACTTCTATCAAGAGTGATAAAATCAAATGCAACAAGCCATCAACACGTTATTGTTCTGCCAAATAAAATTACTGTTGTTTTTGTTATGACATCGAAAACATTATTATTTGACTTGCCAAATGAACTTTTCCCATGCATTTTTCAATATTTGAGCGCTATTGATCTCTTGAAAATATTCGCTGATGATAAATCACACCGACTTCAAACACTTATTCGACCATTTATTTCACGGTTGGATATTTCTCGAGAGTCCGATGAATGGGTTCAAAATCATTTATCAAATGTATTGACTCAACATGAAATCGTTCACCTTCGCCTACAAAGCAACCATTTGACATTGATAGAAAAACATTTATCTGCGAATAATATTCAATCTATGCAAATGGTTGAGTTCGATGCTTCTAATGATAATCAAAAGCAAATGCTCGATCGTTTTGGTGGAAAATTAAAACGACTATCATTTGTGCAGCCTGAACCACATGAATATGATAATCTAGCTAGTCTTTTATTTCGATCGGATTCTCAATTGGAACGTCTAACCTTGTTGGATTATCCTCTGTATTTTTCTGTTGATGATATTGAGCCTTGTACTCGATTAACACATCTTTCAATTGTATTGGAAGGCATGAGCTCAGTATTTTTACTAATTCAACATTTACCCAATCTTCAAAATTTGAAGGTTAGCGTAATTCTTATGTTGCGTATTTTCACTATGGAATATTCTTGATATCTAGGTCACTATGTTCAGCCAAGAATGTATTGTTCAAACGCCGCCCGATATTAAGGACGTGAAACCATGTAGCAAACTTCGTTCTGTTACTTTCAAAGGTTGGATAAAATATTTTGATCATATAGAAAGTTTCTTCGCTACATTTGGATCAACAATCGAATATCTTTCAATGGATATCGATTGTAGATATTATGTATTCAATGGCAAAAAACTTGAGCACGTACTACTGGATAAAATGCCTTGTTTATCATCACTGGATCTAATTATTTTTTCGCCGTTAGCTAATGAGGATTCCATAGAAATCGAAACTTTTAAAAGTTTTTCTTGGCAAAAGTTTAATCCAATCGTCTATTGGCATGATGTTCACGCTCAACAACATATGATTTTCACATTGCCATACAAATCTGATCGAGTAAGATATTCTCTAAATTTAATCTATCGAATGGATTTAATTAGCGAATCTTGAATTACATTTATGTTGATCTCGTTTCTGTTTTGCTTTTAGTTTGAATATTTTTCCAATGAATTTGTTTCAACTTGTGTATCAAGTCAAACCGTTTCGCTTTGTTTTGATCGTGTTCGTACACTCATACTTACCAATACAACGCCATTCAATTTCGAAACATTTTTATTCATTGAAAAAGTTTTTCCAAAAGTTGAAACAATTAAATTAACACATTGGATTATAGATTTGTTAGACGAAGATGAACATGAAAATGAAGATCATCAAAACGTTGCAGTTATGAATGATGATGTTCTTGCGGATACTAGTTTACAAATACCATCTGTCAAGGAACTACGCATCGACTTGTCGTCGCCATTTAAAGACTACAAAGCTTTTCGACGTTTTCTACAAATTTTTCCGAATTTAATTAGTCTCAAATTTCAGACTGAACAATCATTACTGCATGACATTTTGCAACATGAACAGGAAGATAAATTTATAAAAACTGCATTGGCTCGTATCGAACAATTAGATATTGCTTTCGAAGACGAGAAAAAACCATGGACTGATGCAGAAATTCGTCAGCTCTTTCCGAAAGTCAAGAATATTGTCAAGCAATACACTCGTGAATTCGGAGGAGCCTGACTACTGTTGAATTGCATACTTTAACTGAAAGATGGTAGTGTGTAGATTTTATTCACCGACAACATTTATTTTTATTATAGAACAAAAATTTTAATTTTTCTATACAATTGCGTATTTGTTTGAAATAAAAACAAAAGATAAAATGAAGTTTGAAACTTTTATTTTGTATATTGTTCATAGCAATCATTTATTTGCATTAGGTCAGAAGTTATGACAACCGTATGGGTTCCGGGATTTGTCGAAAAGAATTCTTCTGTATGAGTTCGCTTTATTGTATGTCTGAGAGATATAAATTTGTTATATCGTAAAAAAAAGCCATGTGTTAAAGAACTAAGAAAGAAAAAAAAACTGAAGTAATCATCAATGTCACAAAAAGAAAAATGAAAAGAGAAGAAATAGTCGGCATGGGGCACGGAAGAAACACTTTCACCACATTTTATTTTGAGTATAAAGGCTTCTTACTACTATTTTCATCGATTTTTTAGCTAAATTAGTTTGGTTTTTATTACTTAATGGGATCCGGGCCAAGTGCAGACGCTACACAAACTAAAGGAACTGATAAACACCGCCGCAATCATCGCAGATCTATGGCTGCACATGGAGATCATCGCAGATCTATGGCTGCACATGGAGATCATCGGCGTCGAACAAGATCAGATGTTCGTGATGCGACCGAAGAAGAAAGTTAGTCGGATCACTTTCTTTTTAATTTCAAATTTATTTCGTTTATAAACGAATTTGTGTACATGTCTAAAGTTGAATTCTCTAGGTCGGGAGATGTTTGAGGAGTATATGAACGATGATCGATCTGCTGAAATAATACACAAAGTAGGATATACATGCTTCTTTTGTCTTTTCCTATATGGTGTGTTTAAGGGCGTGCCTTTTGAAGCAATCATCAAAAGATTTCGTCAACCGCCAATTTTGAACCCTATGGATGCGATTAAAGAAGAAAATACGATTTTCACATTCAAAGTAATTTTCATTATTCTAAAAATTAATTGTATATCATTGGTTAGCCGTTGAAATATGCTCCATATAAACCGGATACCGAGCATGATGTCGAGAGCTACAACGATCGATGGGACAAATATCATGTTCGCATGCCATGCTCAAACGACTATATATCTGTCAGCTAGGACGGTTCTTTTTATTATTGCTTATTATTTTATATTTCCAAAGAATGATAGAAAACCTATATGGCCTAAGATTTGTGAACATTTGTCATTTCTGAAAGCAAAATGCGACAGTCGTGAGGTTAAATTTAAACATCTGAAAGTAAGTGTTTTCAAATTATTCTATTCAAATAAACAGTCTATTAAATTAGACAGTGATTGAAGACTGTAATGAACGTAGCTTTGATCTGGAATGTTTACAGCGATTGATAGATCCAGTTAGTTCTATATTAGTTTATTCATTGTATTAATCCATTGTTATTATTTGAAGATCTATTCTAAAAATGAATATCGTAATTTTATGTATGTCACTCTCCCTAAAATGTGTGATCTTTTATTAAACATCAAATCAGTTTGTACTCAGGTATTTGTAAACACAAGCTATTTATAAAAAAATTTAAAGCATGAAACTAATGTTTTTAGCCACTACCCTTATTACGTATCAACGAAAATCGTTCAGTGTCGATGCAACAACAGCAAGCTGCTGCACTGCTAGCATGTGCATTTTTCTGTCTATTTCCAAATCGTAGTGGTCGAACGCTTAGAACAGAATATGAAGATTATCAAAATCCTAATTTTGAAGCGTAAGTGTAAACTTCAATATTTGATACTGACGAGAATTATTCTCGATTGTTAAGATTATACCAAAGAGGCCCTCCAAGTAAAATAGAGAAACTGAAATGCATTTTACATTATTTCAATCGTGTGACTGATCATAGTAAGTGACGAGCAATTAGTATTTGTTCTTCGATTCTCAATGTGGTTTTAATTTAGTGCCCACGGGTGTCATTACCTTTCAACGGGTTGTTTTGCCCAAATCCGAGTATCCACAATGGCCTGAGTTAAAAACAGATCTATGTGATTTACATTTGACAACAGGTGACAAAATCGAAGATATCCCGAGTGTTTTACAAGTAAATATAAACAGCGACCGCACAGATTCATTATTTATATTTCTTTCTAATTAGGTCGATTTTGCTAACAAATATATTGTAAGTATTTCAACGTCGATGTTTTGCTTATTTATCATGGAAATATTTTATGTGAAATTAGGGAGGCGGTGTTTTAGGTAGTGGATGTGTACAAGAAGAAATTCGTTTTACTATCTGCCCTGAAATGCTTGTTAGTTTACTTATTTGCGAAGTGATGGAGTGCAACGAATGTATCTTACTTATTGGTTGTGAACGCTATTCATCGTACAAAGGCTATGCTCATTCGTTTCAATTTGCTGGAAACTATACAGATAAAGCACCTAGGTATTGCACTTTAAATCCAACGAATCAACTCCTAGCTGACTTGATTTCTTATCTCTATCAAGCTATACTTTGTTTTAGAGACAGTTGGGATCGATTATGGTGTCATGTAGTAGCTATGGATGCGATCTATTTTCAAAATCCATCAACTCAATATCATATGAAATCTATTGAGCGTGAACTACTCAAAGCTTACACAAGTTTTCGTCCCTTAGGACATGATGCCGATTCTAAGTTTGGTATTGCAACTGGAAATTGGGGATGTGGAGCATTTAATGGCGATAGACAATTGAAAGGTAGTTATTAGTCACGGGAAAATTAACAAACTGTTTCATTTATAAACTTCTAGCAATTATTCAATTGATAGCTGCTTCTGAAGCTAGACGTCCACTTGTATACGCAGCCTTTGGAGATAGAAAATTAGTCACATCATTTTCTGCACTTTATGAGCATCTGAAAAAGGAAAGAGCAACAGTGAGTGATTTATATTATTATTTGATGGGATACTGTCGTGACCAACCTGAACAATCATTATTTGACTACATTCTTATGCCACCTGCTTCTCGTTTTCAAAAAAAATAGTTTTCATCATTTTATCCTTTTGATATGTGATTTTTGTTGATCTATGCTTGATCGGATCAATAATCAAGACAACACGTAAATATATAGAGAAATATCATTTATATGTTATTCCAGTGAATATTTCAGCTTCACACAATAATACGTTCAATAGATAATAAATAATCAATGATCAAATCTAGCATCGTTTACGAGTTCAATTGCTTCCGTTTTTGTCCTTTTAGCTTGGTATGCTCTTTCATAACATTTTCCCCCTGTATTTATCTTCATATCGGTCATTCTAACAAATATTGCCTACTTCCGAGGAAGAAAGGGAGTGCCTTCATAGTCGACAAAGAACATCGAAAATTTGTACACAACTTGACTATTGCAGTCGCTCTTCTATGTTCCCATGGCGTAAAAAATTGAAGGAAGCGGGCCACGTAACGCGTTTCTTCAAGGCAAAATGCCTTTCGCAGCATTTTATTGAGATAGAATGCGTTTTGCTACGTTAATTTTTCGAAGCAATCCGAAAAGTTTCTTTTCTACATTGCGTTTCGAACCGTTTTCTGAATTGAAACGCTGTGAAACGGACTTCAGCTTGCAGACAACGCGTTTTAGAGTCACGATTCAAAGAAAATGTGCAATGCATGTGAGTTAGGCAAAAATTAATTCCTTTCCATTATTTTGGAAACGATGTGAAATGATTTATAGAAGGTTTGCTAGGCGAATGGTTTTAAAACACGAATATCGTGATGCAAATCTTCTGTATGCAAGATCAGAATCGCAGTCTTCTAAAACCTAATGATTTTAAGCCGTTCTATAAAGCAAATTCGAATTTAGACTATTGCTGAGCACCAGAGTATAACAAGAGTACTTGCTTTCCCTTAGAAAAATCATTTCGCTGGGCTTTCACCGAAATAAAATGCATTTCGTAGCGTTCAATGAAGAGCCGCTTTCAACATTGAGCAGTTAGAGGATATTCAGTAACGACTAATACAAAGATAATACTTATGAAGCTGCTTTGTTTTATTGGCGTGTGAAAAAAAGAATTTTCATGTAATCTAAGATTTTAATAATAAATATTGTGAATCATATATAGATTACCCGATACTGACTAATGATACTACCTATAAAGCGACTAAAATATGATTTTGGTTCGTATGATGATATTGATGTAACTGGGCTTTGATTACAGAAGAAACTTTCTTTCATTTATCAATGTCATTGAGTTGAAGGATGTTGAATTCATAGTCACAAACATTCAATAAATCAGAAAATAAAACGCAAGTATTTTTAAGTTTAATTCTTCTCAATTCATATTTGATGCATTCAATTTTTCTAAAATATTAAATCCAATTTAGATCCGATTAAATTTGTTTCAACGGGGTGTCCCTAATCAACTCTCCCCCGACGACTCTCCGCAAAATAACGAAATCCATTTTTTTTTGAAGAAATTTACGCCATGGAGTTGTATTTACATAGTTTTTTAGTTTTTGTTAAAGTTCTGCAGCCTTTGGGTTCACATAATTCTTGTAAGTTGCGTTTTCAACCTCTTGAGAAATCCGAGAAACCCACTGGCTGTATGGTTTTCCCCATTCTGTAGCGTGGCAGTTGTTTTATGCAAGAACCAACAATCTATGAATCATTCAAAAAGGTAAGCGAATACTTCTCGATCAGTAGCATTTTATTACGAATGTTTACTCACTTTTTCTTTGAAAGTAGCTTCATTCGAGGCATCTACTGTTTTCTTGATTTAAAACCATAGGATAGTATTTGAATAATTCTAGATAACATGGCGGCTACGTTATCTGTAGACGCACAACAACCCGATGGTGACGATGATTCAGCCTCGGAAGAAAGTGAGTCATGCCTTCGTATTTTTGTTTTGTTTCAGTTAAGTAATTTATATTCATTAACAACAAGATGAAGATAAAGAAATAATTGATCCTTGCCTTACCGATGAAGGTACTGATGAAAATATTTCTCAAGTAAGATTTAAAATCTGCCGGTATTCATATTTGGATATATATGACTCTAGGGTATACCGTTAGAAACCATTGTAAATATGCATCGCCCAGTATCTTATATAAAAAATATGGAAGACATTCAAAACAAAGACTTTATATTTATGATTTCAGTAAATACCTTATAAAAATGATTAGACTTGATCTTAGTTGTCTCTATATTATTTCCAATAGCCATTTAAATATGATCCATTGCATCCGGAACGTAGACCTACAGCAAATTATATTCAAAATCGGCGCGGCAATCGATCCGATGTAGATCATGTGCTTATGCCATATTCAAAGTTCAATGTTACTGTAAACGATTATCTTTCGTTTGAGTAATATTAATTTTATTATTGAAGAAAAATAAAAAATCGGTATGGCTATTTAATCGTGAAGCATTGGTTATTCTGAAGACGATGTGTGATAATCATACGGCTACATTTAATGATTTTAAAGTAGATAGAATTTCTCTATTTGCGCACAAAAAAAAGGGAACGCTTCTAATTATCACAGGGAGCAATTCGAAAGTGTATGCATCATCATTGTGAATTAGGTTCTCTAGAAAAGTTAATAAATCAAGTAAACTGTTTCTTGTTATTTCAAAGCGGAAAAATAAAACTTTGATTATTTCAAGGTTTATTCAAATGAAGAACGTGGCCACTTTATGTCGATTGTTCTATCCAATATATGTAATCTTTCACTTGATGTAGATAAAATATGTGGTCAAGTAGAGTTTTTTTTTTATATAATTTTATTATGATTTCATATAAGAAATGTACTACGTTTTAGTCGCCGCCATTGCTGTGCAGCGGATCAAATCGTTCAGTTACGATGTCACAAGAACAAGTTGCTTCGTTGTTAGCTTGTTCAGTTTTTTGCTTATATCCAATGCGTTCCGAACAAAAAGCTAAAAATAAATATCGCAATTTTCCAAATCCAAATTTTAATTTGTAACTACAGTTCATCTAGTCTAAATGCATTCTTAATTCGAATCTTTCTAATCTATAGACTATACAAAAGTGGACATCCAAGAAAAATTCAAAAACTCAAATGTATTTTCCATTATTTTCGACGTGTAACTGAGAACAGTGAGTTAGCAATAGTTTGATATTTCCTACGAGGCCTAATATTTTTGTTAATTTAGTGCCAACCGGTGTGATTACAATTCAACGTGCTGTTTTACCCAAAGCTCATTTTCCACGATGGTCAGAGGTAAAAACAGATCTTTGTGATTTACATTTGACAACAGGTCAAAAAATCGAAGATGTCCCGAGTGTTTTACAAGTAAATATAAATTGTGACCTCTCATATTCATTGTTTATATTTCTTTCTAGGTCGATTTTGCTAACAAATATATCGTATGTTTCTAAAAATTGATTTCTTTTTTATAATGGATGTATTTTATGTAAAATTAGGGCGGCGGTGTTTTAAGTGCAGGATGTGTACAGGAAGAAATTCGCTTTTGTATTTGCCCTGAAATGCTCGTTAGTTTACTTATGTGCGAAAAGATGGAACCCAATGAATGTATCTTTCTTATTGGGTGTGAACGATATTCATCATATATAGGTTATGCAGATTCATTTCAATACGGTGGAAATTATGACGACAACACACCTAAGTAAGCAATGATTTCGATTTCAATCGTGTGCCGTAATCTAAACAAGATCGCAGGTGGATTTATTTTCTTGATAGAGAAAAATAAATTACTCTGAAGAATATTTTTACGATGCTTTACACATGTTTTCGCTGTTGTATGTTTATCTAGTGATACTTCTTTAGAGATAATTGGGGTAGAAAATGGTGCCATGTGGTAGCCATGGATGCAATATACTTTCGTCACGCATCCGCACAATATGATATGCATTGCGTAGATCGTGAACTACTCAAAGCTTATACAAGCTTTATTCCATCGAGATATGGATCAGATTATACGTCTGGCATTGCTACTGGAAATTGGGGCTGTGGGGCATTCAATGGTGACAAATATCTGAAAGGTATCTCTTAAATTAGAATAACAGTATTGAATTTTTTGATAATTTGCATTTAGCAATAATTCAATTGATGGCTGCTTCTGCAGCTGGACGTCCACTTATCTATGCAGCTTATCGTGACAAAGTTCTAATCAATTCATTCTACATTGTTTATGAGTTCTTGAAAGACCAAAAAGCAACCGTATCAGATTGTTATCGGTACCTTCAACGATATTTTAGTCAAGGTAAAAGACAATCACTGTTCGACTATATTTTGGACACACCTGTTTCATCGCTTAAATCATAACATTCAAAAGAAAAATATAAAAACGATGCGCTATTGTATATTCGCCCCCCCCCTGTGCTGCTTTTTAAAACAAATTATTTAACGTAAATATTCTATTTAGATAAAATAGCCCTTCCGAAGAGGTGTATCTTCTCACGTTGCTTTTTACCGGTAAATAAAAATATTCTCTTATCATTCTTCGTTTTATTTCTGTCTCATGCGTTGAAAAAACACGACATGATTGGCATACTCACATATACAGTAAATCAATTTTCTTCTATATACGAGTATTCTCTTGGTCGTGATGCAATTGCCAAGCGTGTTAAAACACCAAGAATAGGGCTACTGTGCAATTACAAAAGTTTCAACTTAAAGGTCTTATTGAATCAATTTTGTGAATTGTCACATTTACTACGATGATAAACTTGACTGTATAATGTTAGACACGATGAAAACAGCACTCGATGTATTGCTATTCTTTTTTCAATACCTTCAACGATTTGGATATTATTATTTGTCGAGCCTGTCTGTAGCAACAAAGAAACAAAATTTACTTTGTTCTGTTTCTTCCGCTTGTTTTCAAAAGATGTTTTTGCCCACACGTGCGAGAAAAAAAGCTTGCGTTTTCTGCAAGAATCTTCTGAAGAAATGTTTTGATGATAGTCACAAACGTATTTTACGCATGGAATTTTAATTTTCTTTAGATTTAAACGTTGAATTAATAAAATAAAAGTATTACGATAAACTATGAGCGATCGAGACAGCAGTGCACGACGAAGACGACGTATGAAAGTTGATCAGCAAGTTGCAAGTCCGAGAGGAAGTATGTTAGAATCTTGCATACATTTTAATCAGGTTTTATTCAGGAAAATAATCAAACAAAATACACTAGGCGCTGTAGTCCAGAGAAATTTTGTCGATGCAGATGTAACGCCTGAAAAAGTATCAAAGGTAAATACCATAGTACGAAATTTCTATTCACTGGAAAATGCTATACTATTATCTATAGGGAACACCCTTAGAGGATATTATCAAAAAATATGACCAACCTCCTAACAATGAAGATATGGAGCGAGTCGATAAGAACAGTCATGCACTCATGATTTTAGTAGGCTATTTTTGCAATAAAGAGGTGTGCATATTATTTTATTTTTAATAGCCATTCAAATTTGATCCATCTCTCCCTAATGTTGAACCAGGCCCAATTAATTATGAAATGGGATACTCTGATAGATGGGAAAAAAATTATGTACGCATGCCATGTTCACTATATTATACATTTGTAAGTTAACTATGCGCTCTTACGGTTGCCATCACGTTAATATATACTGTCGTAGAAAAACAATCAACCTGTATGGCTTACGATTCGTGAAGATTTGGGACAGCTGAAGAAAAAATGTGATGCTAAATTAGCCACTTTTCAAGATTTAAAAGTAATGCAACTCTTTTCACACTTAACTTCCAATTTAACCACTTCTGCAATAGGCAACCATCATGCGATGCGCTGGAAATAATTATGATACGTACTGCCTCGAAGTACTCATCACTAGGGTAAGATTTTTTTCTTTTAAGTGTAAAAGTCTAATTTAGTAGTTCATGAATAGATGTATGCACCCGAGGAGCATATTCATTTTATGTCAACTGTTCTATCCAATATTTGTGATTTAGCACTCAATGTTAATATATTCTGTAGTCGAGTAATGATTGATTGATTTTGCTTTTTGTTGATACCATGAAAACGCTATGTTTCAGTCACCACCATTATTACTCGCCGGAAACAATCACTCAGTTACAATGTCACAACGGCAAGCTGCTTCGTTACTAGCTTGTGCATTTTTCTCCTTATTTCCATATCGATCTGAACACGAACCGACAGAAGAATATAAAAAATTTCAAGATCCAAATTTCATAAAGTATAAAAATCTTATCTTTTGAATGTACAATTTATCATCGTTTGTTAAAGATTGTATCAATATGGACCTTCACAGAAAATCGAAAAACTTCGATGCATTTTACATTATTTTCAAAGGATTACAAAAAGAAGTATATTTTATTTTGAATTCGATTATTCATTTTCCCTACTGCCTCTCCGCAATTAAGTGCCCAGCGGTGTTATTACTTTTCAGCGTTTCTCATTACCTGAGAGTGAACATCCGAATTGGTCGAAATCAAAAGCAGAACTCTCTCATATACATTTGACTATGAGCGACAAAATTGAAGACATTGATGGCGTTTTACAAGTAAAGAAAACGATCCGAATCAGATAATTTCAATTCTGTGATATCGTTTAGGTTGACTTTGCTAATAGATATATCGTAAGTATCTGAACATCGATGTTTGTTTTATTTATCATGGAAATATTTTATGTGAAATTAGGGCGGCGGTGTTTTAAGTGCAGGATGTGTACAGGAAGAAATTCGCTTTTGTATTTGCCCTGAAATGCTTGTTAGTTTACTGATTTGTGAAAAGATGGAACCCAACGAATGCATATTTCTTATTGGATGTGAACGATATGCGTCATACAAAGGTTATGCGGAGTCATTTCAATTCGACGGAAATTATAAAGATAACACACCTAAGTAAGAAATATTTTCAGTTGATTCTTTTTTTAATGAAAACTCTCGTTGAGAAGAAGATTTCTTACTGATAGAATAACAGAGATTGTAGTGAAGATGGATTCTTATTGTTGAGTACTTGGTTTAGAGACAATTGGGGCAGAAAATGGTGCCATGTAGTAGCAATGGACGCTATTTGTTTCCCTGATCCGAGGTCACAGTATAACATGAAGAATATTGATCGTGATTTACTTAAAGCTTACACAAGTTTCTATCCGCAAGATACAAAAAAGAAAGGCAATGCGTGTTCCGGTATTGCTACAGGAAGTTGGGGTTGTGGCGTATTTAATGGTGATCGACAAGTGAAAGGTAAGATATAGCAGAGTGTGAAAGCAATCATTGTTGAGATCTATTTGACTTTAGCAATCATTCAACTAATGGCTGCTTCTGCAGCTGGACGCCCACTAATCTATGCATCGTATCTTGATAAGAAACTGGTTAAATCATTCTTTGAAGTTCATCAATATTTGTGGAATCAAAAAGCAGAAGTACGGGATTTGTATCAGTATCTGCAAAGATATTGTGGTCAACCTGATCGACGCGAATCACTATTCGAATATATTCTAAGGAAACCGATTTCTTCTTTAAAATCGTGAAAATTCTTTCTTTAAAATGTAATATTCATTAAAAATAAAACATAATAAAGATGTAAAATTATATATTCGATATTTATCTAACATTTTTAATAATAAAATTTGCAGACTTTGAAAAAAATTATATGAGGAAGATAAAATTGAACCTTGGAATCTACATGCGTTAAACCATACATTCACACATGTGCTTTTAAGGCTTTAAATTTTGCAAAAACAAGAGAATTCACTCTTTTCTCTGACTTGCATTCGTTCGTCAAATATGTTTTCGTTTACTCACGAAAGCAATAGGAATGTATTATTAATAACCTTCTGATGAAATACGTTGATCAGAGTTGTAAACATATATTTTGTTTTTCATATGCATGGAAACTCGCACGGCGGTGAGCTTTTAAATATAAACGTTGAATCAATTACAAGAATAGTGTTAATAAAAAGCAGATGACTGATCAATTTCACAATACACGACAACAAATCAGACGTAATGATCAAATTGCAACTTCAAGAACTAGTACGTTAGACTTGTGTGTGCTTTTCATCAGGTTTTATCGAATAAAAAAATATAGGTGCTGCAGTCGATAAAAGTTTGATCAAAGCAGATGAAGCTCCTGAAAAATTGAAAAAAGTGATTATCACGATTCATCGATTTGTCTTTGTTTTGAAATTTTGTTTGTACAGGGTGTACTCTTAGACTTAATTATTAATGATCATCGTCACCCTCCATCAATGGAAGATATGGAGAAATTCGAGAGAAATAGCCATACATTTATGATATCTGTAAATAATTTTTCTACTGAAAAATAACAGCTTTAGCATTTTCATTTTCACTAGCCGTTCAAATACGATCGATCACGTTCCTATGTTGAACCAATACCGGTGAATTATGCAAGTGGATATATTGATCGATGGGATGCAAATTATGTTCAAATGCCATGTTCACCATGCTATATTACTGTAAGATAAAATTATTGCATCAATTAAGTCGTTTTCAATTAATTTGGCATAGAATAATACGCAGCCGCCTTGGCCGATGATTCGTCAGGAGTTGATACAACTCAAAAAAAAATGCGATGCTAAATTAGCTACCTTTGAGGATTTAAAAGTAAGTTTATCATCACATGATACTCTCACTTCAATATGCAAACAATTACGGTAGGCAACCATTATCAAATGTGCTGGGGATAATTATGATATCTATTGTCTTGAAGTACTCATTACTAGCGTAAGATTTTATTTTTACCATAAATAAAAAGATTTAAGCTAAAAGATCATCAAAAGGTTTATTCGAACATGCAACGTGCTCAATTTATGACGACTATTCTATCGAATATTTGTGATCTGGCACTCAATGTTGATACATTGTGTAGTCGAGTATTAATTGATGGTACAACTTTTTTTTCGCACTTGAAAAATATGTTATATTGTAGCCACCTGCATTACTACGCATCGGAATGAATCGATGGGTTACAATGTCACAACGGCAAGCTGCTTCGTTGCTAGCTTGTGCATTTTTCTCCTTATTTCCATATCGATCTGATCGAGAACCGAACGATGGACAAAAAAATTTTCAAGATCCAAATTTCATAAAGTATAAAAATCTTATCTTTTGAATGTACAATTTATCATCGTTTGTTAAAGATTGTATCAATATGGACCTTCACAGAAAATTGAAAAACTTCGATGCATTTTACATTATTTTCAGAGGATTACAGAAAGAAGTATATTTTATTTTGAATTCGATTATTCATTTTCACTACTGCCTCTCCGCAATTAAGTGCCCAACGGTGTTATTACTTTTCAACGTTTCTCATTACCTGAGAGTGAACATCCGAATTGGTCGAAATCAAAAGCAGAACTCTCTCATATACACTTGACTATGAGCGACAAAATTGAAGATATCAGTTGTGCTTTACAAGTAAAGAAAATGATTCGAATCAGATACTTTGAATTCTGTGACATCTTTTAGGTTGAATTTGCTAACAAATATATCGTAAGTTTCTAAAAATTGATTTCTTTTTTTATAATGGATGTATTTTATGTAAAATTAGGGCGGCGGTGTTTTAAGTGCAGGATGTGTACAGGAAGAAATTCGCTTTTGTATTTGCCCTGAAATGCTTGTTAGTTTACTGATTTGTGAAAAGATGGAACCCAACGAATGTATATTTCTTATTGGTTGTGAACGCTATTCATCGTACAGAAATTATGCGGATTCATTTCGATTCGATGGAAACTATGAAGATAAAGTAGCTAAGTAAGAAATCGAATTAACATAGTAACTTTTCACAATCGATAAAAGCGCAGAATACGATGGTACTGATCTTTACTGCTCTAATAGGAAAATCTTTCTCATGGTTGAAATTTCTCGCTTCATAATATCATCACTTGAGAATTTCATTTAGAGACAATTGGGGTCGGAAATGGTGCCATGTAGTAGCAATGGATGCTATGTATTTTGCTGAACCGAGTTTACAGTATGACATGAAACATGTTGATCGTGATTTGCTTAAAGCTTACACAAGTTTCTATCCTCAAGACTCAAAAAAGGAAGATGACGCATATTTTGGTATTGTTACTGGAAGTTGGGGTTGTGGTGCATTCAATGGTGATCGTGAATTGAAAGGTAAGACTTAATAAAATATCGAAACATATGTTACCGAGATGCATTTGACTTTAGCAATCATTCAGCTAATGGCTGCTTCTGCAGTAGGACGTCCGCTAATCTATGCAGCATATCTTGATAAGAAACTGGTTAATTCATTGTTTGCAGTTTATCAATATTTGTTGGGACAAAAAGCAAGAGTACGGGATTTGTATCGATATCTCGAACGATATTGTACTCAAACAAATCAACGAGAATCGATATTCGAGTTTATTCTTAAAACACCAATTTCATCTTTAAAATCGTGAATATTCTTTCTTAAATATTCACTAAAATAAAACATAATAAAGATGTACACTCATAAATACTTTGCATTAATTAAAATATTAATAAAACTGTTACTATCATTATCATTGATATGGATTTAACGTGATATATTTTCGTAGATGACATAATAAGTTGTATACTTTGAATAGTTGTCTGAGAAAAATTTCTCAAACAATAATTCTCGTTTTTCTTCGTTCGCTGCAAACAATATCGTTCCTGGCGTTTGTTTTATAGATTTCTTTTTCATACTACTATCGAAAAATTTGGAAAACGAACTTAATCAAGAAAATGAAATTTTTATTCTCTTAAACAATGGTGCGTGTGGTTATAAGACTTTAGAATTTCCCGGAAACAAGGGCATTCACTCCTTTCTCGAATAGTATTACTAAAAAAATATGACTGATCTAGGGTGTGGATGTGCCGGTGTCGGCATGGGGTTTGTAGCGAGACATGATAAATACACCCACACCCACACCCATAAGAGTGGAAATTCTCAGTAAAGATGTATCGTTGAGATAATGTTTTTTTCTTGGTTTTTTGGGTATGGAGGAAAATGATTAAAAATTTCTATTGATGAAATGTGCGTTTCGGTTGAGAAGGAATTTATTTTAAGATGGATTTATTAGAGGTACAGTGAGGATGAGATTTTTTAGTTGTTTTTATGAATATGTTATTTAGTTAATGAATATCAAATGAAGAAAAGAAGTCTTGATGAATTTTTAAGCAATCGTTGACTGCAAGTTTATTACAGGAGCTCTATTCATCGTATTGTATTCCATACGCGCGAGCATTTCTCTTTGTGATGCTCTGTGTATGAAAAATGTTTCCCGTGTTCGTTCTGTATTTGATATGAGTCGTACTTTAACAGTTTTCAATGATGAGCCTTTGAATGCATAATATTTATGCCACCATTTGTAACACTACCTTTTGAATGAGTTAGATGTTCAGCTGTCAAATAAATAGCGTGGACACATTATATTCTTATCCCACGCTTTGGTTTGTAACACTATAGGTGATCGAATTGGATCTTGTGCCATATTTCGAAGTAGCTTTTCTCGTCGAGTGGGTTGTTGTAATATTGTAATAGTCGTCGATGCAATCGATGATATGAAACCTCGTCTGATTCTTGCCATGCAAATATAGCATCATTAAAGGGTGAAGTGTGAGTGAACAGAAGATCGATAGTGGCACCGATACCCCACACTAATATCCATATCCACACCCTCCATCTGCCATCGATAGGAACACTGCTATTCCCAATTCTGGACAACAATCAATCGAAGTTGAAAAAAACATCTGGTGGAATTAAAAAACGCTACTTATATTTAAAATAACTATAAAAACCTGCACTTATTTCATTACAACACTTCGTATTTTTTTCTTAGGATTTTCGATCTTTTCTACACTTATATTGTTAGCGTCAGCAGACGCTAAACTATTCATATGTATATATATATATATCAAGGGGAACAATATTTTTTGGATTTAAAAAGCGCGAGTACGTCGTTTGTATCGATACCTAGAACGATATTGTACTCAAATAAACCAATGAGATTCGACTACATTTTTAAAACACCGATTTCATCTCTTAAATCACAAGTAACTCGTCGGCTCCATGAGCCTCGCTTAACTCAATCCTGAAAGTGCACGATAGAGGCAATATGATCATACTCTCAAAAACAAAATGATACCGTAGATGGTAGCAGTATAACTAGGATTTGATGCTCGGATTAGAGTTGCCCGTACGCTTTCTAAAGATAAATAAAGGTAGCGTTATTTTTGTGGAACTCACATATGTTTTCGACGAAAATAGCGAGTGTGCGTTTGATGTCGAGGTTTTCTGA